>BQKZ01006731.1:10475-24754 GCA_036244855.1 Temnopleurus reevesii | reverse complement strand
CAATGAACTCATCGAAGTACAAAGCAAAGTCAATGTCTCATGATCAGCATCACATGTTAAACACATGAAAATTCACCAGAAATAGTAATCCAAATCATCAGAAAAAATGAATGCTTACATGATATAAGTCCTTAAGAATTCGCCAAAATCCAACATCAAAATTTCAACGCGTATGTGATCGATGTCCCGCGAACAGTACCAGCGAAGACGTAACACGCGCAAGCAAGAGCGAGTGCGATGTGTGCAGGCTCGGCCCGCCGGCTGGGCGGGCGGGAAACAGGTGGTGCAGTGGTAGCGCGAGAGCAAAATTTGTACATAACAGTGGGTGTGCTATACTCACTGCATGCGCCGCTAAAATGACGAATGCTAATTTTTTTTCCTTAAAATGTAAAATCGTACTGTTCCAATTTTTCACCTTGTTTTTCATAAAAAATCGGAACAAATACGATAAAATCGGACTGGTTGGCAGGTATGCAATGTGATTTCTGGATTCAGCGCCTCAGATTCACCATAAATCAGCAAAAAAATCACAGACAACAAATTTGCTGTTGACCAGTGTAATCAATTATCACTATTCAGACATAATTTTAAGAACATCATCAATACAGTTTTAAATCAGCATTTACAAAACAAAAGAATAAAACTGAATGGTAGGATATGCAATAAATCCTAAATTACGAAATTCCTATATTAAACCTGGTATTTCACCAAGTTACGGAACACTTTAGGAACGAATTTAGACACAATTGATATCAGTTCTTGTGCTGTATTACACATACTCCAGTCTTTCTTACAGTCGTACATAACTTTAGCAACAATTTGGTAAAATACCATACTACAATACCACAAAGATGCTTGATTTAATTAGGATTATAACTTAATAAAACAAATTTCACAATTGCCAATATAAATAAATCTGGCAAAAGTGAAGTTCTGGATCAACCATGGCCAATCAAGTTTGGACATCAATCAAATAGACTAACCTTAGAAGATCCTTATTGCTGGTCACTACACCAACCAAGAACCCTGAGAGAGCAGGAAGGTCTGCCGGCGATTGGGCTGGATCCATCGTCCCTTCAGATTTGGCCACAGTATTTGTCATCTCACCCACACAGGCAGCCATACTGGATGCCAGCACATCGTCATGGAAACGAACGCTGGATTTACTGCTGCTTCGAAGGAGGTTGGATATGGCTGGCTTGATACTGGTTAGTGTCTGTGGGTGATAGTGGAGATTAAGAAAAAATTACTAAGGCATTGCATCTTCATAGGTTCTAAATTACTGTAATCTATGCATCTCTACACAGTGAGCTAAAGACAAGGATTTGTGTATAAGAGATTTAAATTACATGGGTTTCCTGGGTACTTATTCTAAAAACCTTTAAAACATCTTCACGAGTTACAGACATAAGGAAACACTTGCATAATGACTCTTAAGTATATTGAGCATAAGTGACAAGGCCCATTACCTTGAATAAACCAATTGCCAGTGTAGGTCATAACACATGAACAAACAGTGAATGATTGCTACATGAAACAGGTCAGCAGTACAAAAATATCAAGGAGGCACCATTGCTATACTTTGATATTGGTCAACCAAACAGCTCACTTAATATTCTTAACCCATCTTATAAACTACTCTGACTTCAGAGAATTGTAATGTTGAGATGATAATCTCTACTGTATAAAATTTCCTGGTGATCAAGTTTCATTCTTCCTTTCTTTCTTTAAACTAAATCAAAATGATAGATGAATACTATTTGAATCCTTCTATGGCCTAATCTCTTCACCAAGACACATTGGAACTAGTGCTTATGCACGTAAGGGATTTGGATAGTTATGTGAATCTTGATCCTCAATATATGCATCTATCAAATTGGAGGTGTTCGAACATATGTTCAATGCGGATCACAATTTGCGACTGATTTGTAGGTAATTTGGAATCAGGCTGAAAGAGGCCGGACTGTACATATCTCAAACCTTACCTGTTGTATTTGAGTGGTATCTGTCTCTTCCTGACTGGTTGTTTTTCCCACAGCCTTGATGAACTTAGTGAAGAGATCTGCTACAAGATCCTGCTGTTTGCTATCGACACTTGACCCTCCTCGGCCTAGATGACACATCACCTTGGCAACTAGGGGAACAAAGTCAACGTTGTCCGCTGTCAAAGCAAGGGGAAAAGTGTTTTAATTAAATTGGATTTTGTTTCATCATAACAGGAAAATGCCAGAAGTGAATTTATGTTACAATGGTACTAATGATTTTACATCCTAAGACATAACATTCCATTACAACATTAAAAATATTGACATGATGGGACACGTACATAATAGTACAAATGCCCTGAACTGGTAAGAGTGGAAAGCAAGGTTTGCCTTGTCTGATAATTCTATGCTTTCATAAAAATCAGACGGCGTACTGGAAAATTGTGGTAAACAAATTTAACATCTATTTGTCAAATATCTATCTATCCATCCATCCATCTATTGTCTATTTTCATATCTATCTACATATCCTTCCATCTATCTATCTATCTATATCCATCATCAACATTGTCACCAGTGATTCATCCTCATCACAATTATATTATCAACATGATTTATGTTTATGCTATTGTCATATATTCTTGTTACACTGAATACTGAAGATTACTGCAAAAATGGCAAAATATATATGGCAATGCCTGGTTGAAATCTAAATAGTTCTACTGCTGCTTCAAAATCTACACTCACTGCTGGAAATTACACGAGTTAGAAGAGAGAATTCAAATGATGACAACTGTTCCAGAATATACACAAGGTCAAAATCAAAATTTATGAGAGAGCACACCCAACAATACCCACACTCTCGGACATTCAGTAAAAAAACCACCTTGAATTCATGTGAAAATACACCTCTTGCATTTTCCAAAACGATTTGCAACTCTGGAGTTCTAATTACCTGTCTTGAGAAGGAGATGGCAGAAATCAGCAAGATGAGAATAGAAAGCATCTGATCCCAGCCCTAGAATGACAATGTCACTTGCAAACTTCAGTATCACCTGCAATGGAAATCATTTGAGATTTGAAAGTTACGAAATAGCAAACATCAACAACTGCTTGCTTATAAAACAGTGTTCTAACTGAATGCCTACCTTCTATCTAAGATAGATACAAGCAACTCTGCCTAATTGGAATCTCTCGAGATTACAAAAATCTGTTTGACTTTAGAGAAATTCAACTTACAAGAGGTACATGTAATTGATACATGTATTGTATGGTTGAAATAAAAATCCCATCGACTTGGGCAATAATTTGACAAAGACAAGTTCAACTTAGGGACAGTTGATTGAAATATGAATAAATTAAAATCAAACAGTAAAATTAGCACTAATTTTATTATTTACATGCGAAGGAGAAATATGAGATCAAAATGAAGGCTTAGCCATAGGGCGCCACCTTGCGGTGGCAGGCGGAGGCAGGGAATTGGAAGGGTTGTATATAAGGAAAGGTTTTTGTCTGTTGTAATTGTGTTCGTGGTTTGCATTGTCCAGGGGAACAAAGCAAAAAGATAAGAGAGGGTCATGCGATTATTGAAGTAAATCCATAAAGTTTAGTGTTAAAAGTTCAATGGTAAAATGATTCATCTCTGTTGCAAATATTCATTGAATGGAGTAGTCAAACTTATGAAGCAAAGAAGAAATAGGGTGAAATCTTGATTTACAAACAATTGAAAACATCAGTTTACAATAGGTATTTAACAGATCAAAATTAATAGTATGTAGAGAATAACTAGCAAGTATGGGGGATTCAAACCAACTAAGGAACAAACAAAATCAAGCATCACAACGTCACTGATTGTAATTTGAAATTCAGATAAACTGTATTGCAATACACTTTCTTCTTACCATGAGGGATTCCTTGGCTAGTTTCCTGACCCCTTCATCATCCCTCACAGTACCCTCTTCCCCTGAGCTCTGGGAGAGCAACGATAGTAGCTCCCTGTCACACCATGCAAGCAGCTCATCAATCTGATCACTAACATGACATGAGTCGCTGCCTGTGGGACTGCTAGGCTCGGAGCTCTAATGAGGAAATACAAATCATTAAGTGTTGTTAGAAATAATTAACATCCTTCAAGCATGCAAATAGTAATGAAACCAATTTTGAAATGGGTAAATACATAATGAACTGTAAAAACAATACTGTAGATTAATCAACCTTCTACTACGTCCAAATTAACTTTTCATTTCCATTTTGCCTCATGAACTACTTGAGTTAAATATTTTTGAGCATGACATATAGCTTTTAAATTAAATCAGAATTATGAAGTTATCTAACAAATATCCTATATGTAGTGGGAAGGACATGTATGATATATAGAATTTCCCATTAAAATTACCAACAAAAAATATAAGAAAAGCAGGGATGCCAGTTGGAATTGATCAGAGGGGCTAAAAATTAACCTACAATATATGATTTTGTATATAAAAATGCTAAAACCATAGCCTGAAAATAAATGGCCATGGCCTGAATTTAGGCTTTTGCCTCAAACATGGCATCCTCAATAGATGATAATGCAAACCTAATCAAAAGTAATTTAGGGGAATTGTGTAAAAAAAAAGTCATGTATATAACAAACCTGAATTGATTGCAGATGGATGATAACCCTGCAGTATGCCTGTATGATGTTAACAAGCATTTTATCTGTCATCAAACCATTCAGGGGTCCTGGATTCATCAATCGTTTCTCAATCATGGTCTGCAAAACATATTAAAAAGACATATTTTGACTCAATCTATAATCTTGCAATTAACTGATATAAAGAGCAGAAATGATATGGATACATGAAGGTGTGAGTAATAATTCAAGAAAGTTTGTGTGAATCATTTAGGGGGTTTCTTCAAAAGATGTAATCTCACTGTTACTTTTTCTTTGTGGGGAAATCGGCTTGGTATAATTCCAAATCATATTTGAGGAATTAAAATGAACATTGTTACAATCAAACTAGGAAGGAAAAGAGAGACCTAAATGTAAGCGTGTGTGTATGACATGGAATGCTAGTCAATACATGACTATTTACCAGATTGATCAGTGCAGTTCTAAATCAAATGTAGTAAATGAACTACATTCTTCTGTAATTTTTACAGACATTTTCAATACAATCATAGTCTAAGTAAAAGGAGGTGAACTTGCAAATATGTGCAAGTCTGTCCTAAATTATCATCCTTGTGATGGATAGGGAGGGAATCTTTTAGAAAGAGCTTTTGTGATCTCTCTCTCAAAATAATTTGATCTTGAGAACATAACTGAATCATCACATGCATGATGAAGGGGGGGGGGGGGGGGGATAATGGAAGATCTATTACAATTTTGCTAAGAGCATTATTTCTACATTTAAAAACACTACCTCTTGTTTTTAAGCAGTGACTTTGAGCAACAGCCACACAGACATGTCGGTAAACATCTTTTCAATATGGCAATAAAATGTATGCGATTCTTTTTTTTTAAAAACAAAATACAGTACTGCAATTTTTAAAAAAATTCCTTCTGGTTGATCCTGGTTACTTTCTGCTACTTGATCCTAGGTCGTATTTATACTCACAATGACGCCTTTTAGAGTGGTAGCCAATTCT
Source organism: Temnopleurus reevesii (assembly GCA_036244855.1). NCBI lineage: Eukaryota > Metazoa > Echinodermata > Echinoidea > Temnopleuroida > Temnopleuridae > Temnopleurus > Temnopleurus reevesii. Next base: position 19,139 of record BQKZ01006731.1, on the reverse strand, counting down.
CCAAGTTGCCTTCCTGATGTACCCAGTAGCAAAGTACGGCATGAATAGTTAGATAGCAACCAGTCTAGGTAGGCCAAGGCTAGTCCTGGTTGAGGTTTGATGGGTTCACAGAAAGTCACTTTCTTCTTCTTCAGCTTCCCCGCAACCTGATAAACAATAACAACAAAAAAATAATTATGCCTCCTGTACAATCCTTTTCTTTGCATAATCAACAAGTGGAACAGAAGACCTAACAGCTCAATCTACATTTACGAAATTAATCTTAATTGTTATACATTTAAAGTTACAATTAGATTCCACTTGTGTTATCAATGATTATACACCAATCTTTTTAGCATGTTCGAACTTCAAATGAGTAAATATGACATATCAAATCACCCTATAATAGCAGAGTTGATGTCAGTAATAAAGTATTGGACATGTACCCATCTTTTACACAATGCCTAAAAAAATCATAAATCCTACAAAGGAGTTAATGAAGAAACAAAGAACATTTGTAATTGTATTTCATACAATCCAAAACCAATTTAATGTCAATCAAAGTGCAAGAAGAAAGCTTGTGATTTTTCAAATTAACATACAGACATAAAAAAGCTCACTTTCTTAACTTATGTATCTTCTTTATTTATGTGTTTTTCTTTCTTTTTTGGGGGGTATCTGGTCTGAAAAAAAAATCTGATTACCTGATCTTCAGACTCCTCCTCTTCATCTTCATCCTTCTTTTGATTGAAGGCTGCCTCTAGCCAATCAGAGATGAGTCTGATGACATCATTCCCCTTCTCCCATGATACCATGCATTGTAGGAGTGGCCTGTACGCAGCGGCCGAGGCGGTGGGGTCCATTCCTTTCAGCTTGGACAAGCAGCTATGGCTGAATATGAAAGGTATTGTATTTATTTTATTTATTCAATCACGGTTCAAAGCCCGCTATCAGCTAGAAGATGCTTTTCATCAATACCCTGAGCAATGTGAAAACATACAAACAAGTACAACAAAATTATTGTGCAAAAAAAACCCCACAAAAAACATGAAACAAAATAATACAAAAATATGACATGGAAATAAATTTAACATAAATGTAAACCCCAGTGCAATCACTAGTATTATACAGACAAATCTTAACCAAATACTATCATTCTTATGTATAAATAGCTGTACATTATTATGTTTATCTATAACATGCACATTATAATGGATTAAACAATAGTGGTAAGATTTTACAAAGAAAAGGTCAGGTCTGTTACTGTATAATGGGGTGAACAGGAGCACCTTGACAAACAGGTACAAGTTTGCAAAATCTGTTTCAACCTGCTTCTACCATTTTGGTTTCACTTTTGGTTTATATTTCATATAAAAAGAATGAAAGATGTATCCAAGAATAGTATCCATAGAGTTCTCCAAATCAATTAGAAAGAATTCTTTATGGATCTAACTTTCATTCCTGATCAATCTAGGTGTTCCTGTTTACTCCGTCTTTATTTTTTTTGGTATATGGGTATATGTGTATGAAGTTACAGAGATATGGTTTTTGGAGGAACATATATATCATCCTTGCAAACTGATGTAAACATTTTACTAATTGGCTTTTACAGCTAATTATTAAGTATTAATAGAGTATTAAAAATCAGGAACATAATCAGATACTGGTAGCAATAGTAAATGCCACTTACCTAAAAGCGGGAATAGTTGAAGCAGGAAGAAACGATACAACTACGAGAACAGCTGATATAGATCTCCCTTCCTACAAGATAGATGAGATGATAAACGATTATAAATGTTTATTATTTCAAAAAAGTTTAAGGTATTTCAAAGTTCATAATCAAGTCCAACGGGTAATATCATCCTAAAATAACCCAATCCTAATAAAAAATCATTTGAACTTTGAACGATATCCCATATTCAGGGATAATTCATATCTTGCGTTTATAATTTTAAAATGGATCAAACATCATGAATAAAAGGTATAATTGAGCTTTATCTCTTGTGATACTATCTTGAGTGTTTGAGTGCCGTTCAAAGGTAACAACTAGCACCATACAAGATGCCATCATCATCATCATCATTGTCATCATTATAATTATAATCATCATCATCATTATCATCATGGAGGCGCTATGGTGTAGTGGTTCTGACTCTCGCCTTTCAACCAGAGGGTCGTAGGTTCGAATCGCACCCATAGCAATCATTTCCTTCGGCAAGTAATTCACCAATATTGTGCTGCACTCAACCCAGGTGAGGTGAATGGGTACCTGGCAGGAATATTTAATCCTTGAAACGCCATGTGCACTAGTGTACGTCGAGCTAAAGCCAGGGTAATAATAATGCAGAGCGCATTGAGCACTCATCAGAGTGTATAAGTGCACTACATAAATTGCACCAAATATCATTATTATCATCATCATCATCATCATATTAATTTCACTGCTCATACATCAATAACAAAAAATACGTCTCCTGAAACTTGATTTGGAAATTCATTTTTCACTTAGAAAACTTCTTGAGTATGAATGTAAACACCAATAAAGTATAACATAAACAAATTTGGATAAAGAGCAAAATTAGCAGATGAAAGCTTTGTGGCACGGCATCACATTATGCAAACATGAAGATTATTCTTACCTTGAATGTTGCCAGAAACCTGGGTAAATCTTTGCCAAATCTGTGGCAAAGCTTCTGCATGACTGCTTGGTTCACAGGCTGAAAGAAAGATTCATATAGGGAATTGGTTATTGTGTTATCTGGATCCACATTTCTATTTCACCAAGGCATCATTATGAGGCTATTTTGATGAAGGGCACTTAAGGTAAACAATAGAGAAATATAGGATATAACAAGAGGGCATCTGGCAAGCAAAAAATGTATTAAAAACCATTGCCTTGGGTTGCCTTAGGCTAACTCAAGACCTGTGGATAATATGAGATAAACAGATCGAGCATCTCCAACACATACAATATAATATAAAACAAGATTATTCTTTTTTATATTTTTGAAGAAAAAAATCATGCGATACATTACTAAAAATTACGCAAAATATTCTCGATAATATAAAGATTTACAGTAAATTAATGTTTGTATCATCTCAGAGGTCCTTCAAACTTTTCTTATATATTTTTTTGTTACACATTTATAATGTTGAACATGAGAATCCCCAAAAATGTTGTTAACAAAAATTTTGTGTCACATGCAGGCAGCATTTACATGCAAACATTGCCTAGCAGAATACACCAAAAAAATTGTGATCCCAATTTCTCCTTACTTTAGCTAATTGCTGAGCAATACCAGTCCAGAGAATAGCGATGATCTCGAGCATTCCATCGATCACTTCAGTGTCTTTCATGGAGAGCCCTTCTTTCTCTTCTTCCTCATCTTCAATAGAAGCATCTCCTCCCCCTGACAGAATGGTAGAGTCGTGTTGTTCTTGCTGGTTGATACAGCCTCGNCCCTTCTTTCTCTTCTTCCTCATCTTCAATAGAAGCATCTCCTCCCCCTGACAGAATGGTAGAGTCGTGTTGTTCTTGCTGGTTGATACAGCCTCGTACACACCGACACAGCAGCAGCATGAAGTCAGCTGCAGGAAAACACAAACGACAAATAAGTAAATCAAACATTTTAATTTGATGAAAAGCTCTTCTTTTTCTTCCTCCTTTTCTACAGAAGCATCTTCTCCCCCTGACAAAATGGTAGAGTCGTGTTGTTCTTGCTGGTTGATACAGCCTCGCACGCACCGACACAGCAGCAGCATGAAGTCAGCTGTAGGGAAGCACATGCAATCAGCCAATTATGAAACAATATTGATTTTTTTTTTAAACATGAGAATAACAGTGAAAAGTAACATTAAGCAGGCAAAGATATGTTGCATGGTATGATCCTCTCAACATAGGCAAGAGATGTTTAGATAGATAGATAAATGGTTTATTCAATAAAAATCATTGCAGCTAATAGCTGAATTGTGATTTAAACTTACAAAGTAAAACATAAATAATATACAACATTATAAAAGGACATGTGAAGTATAAAAATGGTGAGAGGTACAAAGTAAATGGGAGCATGAAACGCAGATGAAAAGGATACATACACACAAACATAAAGGCACGCACACACACATTCGTACACACATTCAAATGGACATATAAGCGTACACCATTTCAGCCGTATTTACACCATTCGCGTTACTACACAATCTACACCAATATCCCCCTAACATCTTGTACATACACAGACGGACACACACACACTCACACACACAAACACACACACACACACACCTTATCTTTATCTCTCTCAGACACACATACTCACAATCTCTCCCCCTCCCCATACTCGCAAAATTCAGGCACCTACAATGAAGGAAACATAAAATCTGCGTTTCATCTACCAATAAAAATATAAACCACTGAAGTTTATCCATATTACAATGATACATGTATGGTGTTTTATATTTCAGTAAACTGTGATAAGTGCACGTCGACCAGAAGGAGTACGTCACAGTTTTTCGCGCCTGCCCACTGTAACGTGCACAACTACCTCTGACTTAACAATAGGCAGACGCACAAGATAATGACATACCTCCTCCGGTCGACGTGCCTCTCATCACAGTTGACTGAAATAAAAACACCATAATATCTTATATGTACAGTTAGATTACCTGCAGTGTCGACAGCCATGTGCTTGTGAGCATACTGGTAGAAGACCCTTGCAGCTCCTGCGTTCATACAGTTCAGTGCCATGACACGTTCAATCTGTACGCTGGCATCACGGTCGGTAGGCTGGAAGGACTTGAAGAGTAGGTTGACAAGACGACGGGATACTGGAGGGGAATCCATCTCCAGTCTTGCTAGCAGGTCTTCAACTGGGACAATGCTCCACACCTAATGAAATTGGTACATTAGATACTATAAAAGCCAATATTTTAGCAACACAAATTTTTGCAAATTCACTGGCTTTCAGAATTATTTACATATTGGTGGATTGTTATTTTAACGTTTTGAAAGATTATTGTACGTAAGTCTATAGTATCTTTAACTATAACTTCTAATGAGTGAAAATTTGTGCTATTTCAGGGTAGCAAATTTAGCAAAAATAAAACACCAGTGAAAATTTCAGCTTTTACAGTATATGTGGGGTGTTGCAAAGTGGAAATGAATTGTTGATCAGAAAAAGATTTGGACTGCTTCAGGGACTGTTTATTTAACAAAAAAATCAATCCCTACATTTAATTTGACTTTCGAAAAAAAAATGCTATGCTGTTCTTTTCTTTGTTGTTTTGATTCTCTTTTGATTTTTGTAAAAGCCAATAATTTACTGCACATAAATTCTAGCAACTTGACTGCATTTTAGACCTTTGCACACATTAGCAAGTTGTTATTTTCATGCTTTTGAAGATTATTCTACACAAATATATGGGAGTTCTAATTTAGAAATTCGCAAAAATAAATCTCCAGCAAAGATTTCAGTTTTTATCGTACCTTAATGGTCTTGAGACATTTGACCTTGAGCAGGAGGTCAATGAACGCAATTATGACCTTCTCAGATGTGTCATGGATGAAATCCTTGAGAGATGGAAGCAAGTTCTTTAGCAGGGGATGGCTCAGGGGGTTCTCAATCACAAACATCAAGCCCTGAAACATAGACAAAGAACAATCACAGATTTGAAGTTTTATCACATTTCATTATACATACCGTTTTTCAACAAATTCATATCACCACATTTAATAGACTATCAGTAAAGTTTTCTATTGACAGCACAACTAAATTTCTTTTGCGTTATCCCGGCTGTGCACATATTGATTCATACAATTCCACCTGAAAATCGCTTTCCATAGCATTAATCTCTGGTAGGAAAATATGCCCAATTGTTTTTGTGTCTTATTCCAGTATAATACTATAAACATTTTGAAAAATGTATAAAAGGGAAACAATTGTCAGATAAAAGTTTCCTGTATTATGCATATTAAAAGACTCAAGATGATTGAAACTTATATAAGTTTATTCCAACAGGGATAGAGAAAGCAGAGGGAGGAGACAAAGTCAAAATGAATAGCTATATTTTCAACTTCTAGAAATAACAGCACACCCTTGGCAGTAAAAAAAGAGCAGGTGACAATTTTCCCTTTGGTAAACGAAAGAGAGAATAAATTAGCAAAGTATTTGATATTTATTTTTATTTATTTATTTTTTCACCATTCATAGGTTGGATTGCCCTATTCAGCCTACAGGCTGGTTTTCAAAGGGGTCCATACCATATAAAAATACATAAAAATACATAAACATACATAAAAAAGTATTACAAATTTCATCAAGTTACCTTAAATACAGATACTCTGACATCACTAGAGCTGGAATCGAAGGCCATATCCTGGATGAGTTTTGTGAGGAATGTAGTCAACACATGGGCCGGAATCAACTCCCAGAACATTCCTAGGATCCTACATACTCCCTGGACACCGGTCACTCGTAATACTGGACATGGGTCATTTAGAAAACCCTGTTTGAAGAGATTCAAACAAAAAGAATATGATTCTCCCTAAAATTTATGAACTATTTCCAATTTTTTTTAAAGAAGATCTCATATAAATGCATGAAATCCTGATTTTTTTATTTTCACCACATTCCACACAATAAACAATAATCCTTTTCACACACTCTAAACATGTGGCAAAGTAACGACTAGTTTATAAATAAAATGCAATGATTTGAAACAGAACAAACTAATTAAAAAGCATAGCAAATCGGCAAAGAAACTATAGATTGTGTTCTGTCTTCTGTCATGAGGAATGACTCGCATAAGACAATGATTTTAATTGGTCACTACATCATCAATGCACATTAGCATTGTCTTTCCCCGAAACTTCTTAGGGGTGTTGCTCGAGATTTGAGATCAATTAAACGTCGCAGCTGATCAGAATTAAAATCCTTGTTTCATGTGCATCTATATACAAGCACCTAATATGCATGAAATATTCAAACAGAATCTAAAAACTGACCTGTTAAAATTCACATATAATTGATTATGCCCCTTGTTAATTTTCTTGCACTTGTCTTCTCTTTTCTCTGATATGTCTCGTATATAATTTACCCTACAACTTCACATCATAGTTACGCCTTGAACATTTTTTTATTAAGTGGATTTTGCGCCATACAAATTGTATCATTAATATTATGATTATAAGATGGATTCAAGATTGTAAACAATGTGATTGGTCACCTGACATCACGTGGTACGTGCATTTAATGATGTTAACGTTGATTAGCAATTGCGCACAAAACTTTTTGGAAACTTTGCCGGTGTTGCTTATAATGTGCGATCTATTGCAAAAAATGAAACAAAAAGTCTTATTCATGCGCTTAAGTTGCTAATAAAACACTGATTTTGAGTTTTCAATAAAAAAGAGAGAATGAATGAGGTACCATACCTGGAGAATGTCAATCTGCTTTTGTAGAAGTGCGTCGTTCTGCTCTTTATTATCCTCGGGATCTTGAAGAGGGAATGCATCGATGAGAAGAGCAGCTCCATTGGCCCTCACTGATGCATTGGCAACCTGCAATCAAGTTCATTATTAAACTCAGTGAGAAGAGTTTATTCAATATGCTACGTCGAGGCATTAGCCACTTGCAATCACTCTCATAATCATATTCTTGCCCTTATTGAAGCATTATCAAATTGAAATCAAGTTCTGATCATATTCAATAAGACAAAACATGATTGTCCCACATTGAAGCATTAACAATATGTCTCCGGAAGAAAACTAGATGAAAATATTGTAGATTGTACAGAGTAGAAGTATGTACACTTTCTCTCTTTAATTGGCATATATATTAATTATATTTCATCTTGGCTTTTGATTCCTTTTTATTTTTTCATACTAAAGGAGAATACATAATACTTCCATCACTACCTTGAATGGCAGAGGCATGGAGAATACGACTGATCAAGGCATATTTTGATATGCAACCAATGTGAAAAGATTCTAGAAAAAACAGGATTTGAAGTGATTACCTTGAAAGCTCTCCACAATATTGGTTCATAGAGTCTGAGAAGCATGCCATCAACACCTTGTTGTCTCTTCTGCTTGGTGAAATAGCTCAAAAGCTGAAGGGAAAATGCCATATACACAGCACAATAATGACTTTGTTTTTAACAATGAAAAACTTCCTTATATACACATTTTTCCAAGTCTAAGCACGTTATAGTACATTCTAAGGGTTAAAAGTTCTTTTGATGTCCCCAATGCACCAACCCTCTGCAAATGGTCTGACCTGAACTGTGTTTTTTTTTTTTATTTATTTTTAAAAACTTTTTAAACACTCAAATAACAAAATAAAACACAGTAAAATAATGGGAAATCATGAGATATATAACCTGAAAAGTCATTTTCAGTAAAATTACAAATACATACCGTATGTGAAAAATAGAACAAAATCAATCTTGTACAAGAACCTAAAAAGTAATGCATTCTATATAATTAAAAGCTTGGAGTATAAAAGGCTATATTTGCACTTTATCATAATAAATCTTGAATAATAGTTTATGAAATTGTGGATAAAATCATTTACCAAACTTCCTCTAATCAAATAATCAAAGATTAACTAATGAGAACTATCAATTCACCTGTCTCAGAGTGACTGAGAGTTTCCGTGTTCCAACACGTTTGGCATGTACAGCACA
>BQKZ01006729.1:0-20347 GCA_036244855.1 Temnopleurus reevesii | reverse complement strand
CTATGGATGCTCAAATCTCCAGGCAGGCGGCCGAAAACACCCGCCCCACGTTGCTTGGCGATCCCAGATTGCTGCGCGAATACACGGGCGCCATTCATTAAGTTATGCACAATTAAAAGCCAAGAATTTCGGCTAAATTATGATCTAAAAATAAACATGAAATGCTGGATCTTGTGACTTGTGGAAGAGCAAAACTGCTTAAGCGGCCGGAAACTGGTGCTCATACGGTATGAAAAGCTCTCCTGGAACTTGGAAGTGTTACTGTTAAGGAGAATGGGGGATTGGTACTGGTAGGAGAGCGATACAAAGAGCTCTTCTTGGTGATTTAAGGGGCATTATTTATATTAAATGTAACCATATTTAAAATTGCCATTCTAAAACCCAATTATGAATTACCGGACAGCATGGTAATAATGGACGCGTATTGAAATCGCGCATTTACAGAAAAATGGGCACATGTTGAAGTTCAGCGAAAATGGCAAGTATGGAGTGTTGGAATGATGATGAGAATAAAATACATTTCAGTTTATTTTCATGATACAGCAAATAGCTGAAATGTGTAAAATTGTATAAAGTGTCCAGTAACGGGATACACCAGTACATTGTATATGTATGAAAAATATATCGACAAAATCTGACCTAGAAGTCCAAGATCAATTGATGTTGTTTTCAATAGAATATGTACACCCCTCTCATTTTTGCACTTTAAAAGATTGGCATCCTTCTCGGCATCCCATTAACTTTACATGCAGTTGGTGAAATACAGGAAAAAGTAAAAGGTGTCTCATTTCACTGAGCGCGTGAGTCACATTAATAACACACATGAGGATGCCATGCCAATAATACACATTGCTAAATTTGAGGGTAATGCAGAATAGTTCATTTATATAGCGCTTAATACGAAGTGTTTCTTAGAAGCGCTCTGTGCATTATTACCCAGCTATAGCATGGCTACCATTCGGCGCTCATTGCATTCAAGGAATTTCTTTCTTCCAGTACCCATTCCCCTCACCTGGGTTGAGTGCAGCACAATGTGGATAAATTTCTTGAAGGAAATTGACGCCATGGTTGGGACTCAAACCTACGGCCCTCGGGTTGAAAGGTGAGAGTCAGAACCACTACACTACACTACGCCAACCGTTATGCAATATCCAATTACTGAATTTATCCCTGAACAGAATGCTTTCTTAAAATGAGACAAAACACGAAGTAACAACTTTTTTTCTTTTGATAATTCACCTGGGAACAGACACTGACTGATTACTTGAATAAGTTCTATCAAATCAAACGTGTCTTGGATATTTACTTTACTACTTTACTTTACTTTACTCCAACGATGCTTGTAGGACTAACGCCTGTTCATCGATCTGTGGAGGTTATGTAGATGTGTGCGTTCCATCAGTTTCCTTTGGGATGATGCAATGGTGTAGGCTTCTATTGTATTTGGACGGACGGGAATCGGGGTTGATCGACAGATTTTAAAAAAAAAACGATCGGCACAGTGGCATTAGTTGCCTGTCAATCAATTTTCTTTCAGTGGGATTCATGTGAATATTAAGATTTTGTTTCAATTAATTTGTAACTTTATATGTTTTTATATAATCGACATGAAGGGTGATCAGTTAGAAGTTTTAACCAAGATATACTTTGCTAGACTTGGATGTTGACAGAAAGAAGGAAATGAATGAGGAGCTGTCCGACATGACGTCACAGATTCCGTCGGTGTTGCCGATCGCACGTAACCCCATGAGCTGCAGTGATCGTTGAATCTCTGTGAATGTGAAAATTTATAACTTCTGAACGTGTTGCCGATTTTGCTAACATTTTGTTCATCAGATTTTTCTTCATTCAATGCGAGCACGGTTTTTTCAAATTTTCAAATTTAGAATAATTGTTCGACATGATTTCCCAATACTTGCAAAAACTGTAAGATTTGTTTTGTTTTGTTTGTTATCATTTTTTTTTTTTGGGGGGGGGGGTGGGTTTAATTAAATAGACTCATAGGGGTGTTGTTCAAAAGTTGCAATTGATCGCAAGTTGCAGAAGAACGGAATGCACCAATCAAAATCATTGTTTCATTCGCGACTTGTTAGATGTTAGACTTGTTAGATTTGCATGTGCAAATTAAATTTTTGCAACTGATTTAGTTCATTTGTGATCAATTGCAACTTTTGAACAACACCTCCTTAGTCACCTAATGGCTCTAAGAGTCCTTATACTAATGACAAATTAATGACAAATTTGGACTGAATTCTTTCTTAAATAGATATGCTATACTAAAGCATTAACTTTTTGTTACTTATATATCTGAAAAAAAGAAGAAATTGAAAAATTTCGCATACAGATTGAATGAGGAGTTTTCCGACATGACGTCACAGATTCTGTCAACGTTGCCAAGCGCACGGATCCCCATCAGCGTCAGGGATTGCAATATCAAAGAGATTTAAAATAATTTACATTACTCTTGAACGGATTATCCGATTTTGTTAAAATCTTCACAGTTTGTTCATCTGATTTTTCTTCATTCAATGATACATATAACATAATAATTCAGGGAATAATTTAACTGGTAGTGCATCACACTTTGTTATGCATTTCAGCATGAGTGCTACACAATTTTGCTTTGTTTTGCAATTTTTTCACATTCTGTACAGTAAAATATTGAAAGTTATACCCTGTAATTCCAGGGTTAGGTCCCCCTTTACGTAAATGCAGTCGGGCAAGTGATTTATAGAGCCCCTTGTAATCCCAATCTTACTACATGAAGACCCAATTTAGCTCCCCGAAATTTCTCCTTGAAAGCCTCCAGGAGAGCTGTTTATAGCTCCCCCGCAAATTTGTAAAGTTTGCACGAAGAAGACCCAACCTTTATTTTCTTAAAATCCATACATTTAAATTGATTTAACCTTTCAAATATTTTTTTTGAAAAAAATCTACATTTACAGGTTTTACGTATTTTCAAAAACAATAAAATGACAGTCAAGAACTGTATGGCATGCCTACCATGTGGGATCTCACAATTTTTTTTTCAAAGGTGGTACACCTGACTAAAAATGGCATCAATTTTGATAGAAATATTCATGAGCGAAAGCAACAAACAAAAAGAACCAGTGGTACCGATAACTATGGCGCGTTTATTTGTTGTTGTTTTTTTCTCAAAGTGTGGCAGTGCAAATAATAGACTTTATGACTATAGGGGGTTGTTGTTCAAAAGTCGCAGTTGACCGGAACGCGTTAATCAAAATGAATATTTCATGCGCGTCTAATAAGAAGCGCATATCATGCGCGAATGGAAATGGGCATTACAGTTTGCAGCAGATTTGCAGTTGATTTCAGTTGATTTGTGATCAATTGGAACTTTTGAACAACAGCCTTTATAAGTTTAATTTTGAGCTTTGATCAGTCTACAAGGGTCGTGGCACTATGTCAGAGAGACCTTGCGCATGTGTGGTGCATGTGCCTAGATATTTGAACATCAATTTCTCCAGTAACCGGGTCATAAACCAGTAATCCCTTCAAATTTGTGAATATTGCACCCATCATATATTTTAAGGGGCACAGGCAAACAGACAAACAAACCAATAAACAGATATATGCATGGCTATGAAAAACATTTCATAGTGGAGGTACAAACATATTGTACATTTTAAATTTAGCCTTGCTGAAATACGACCCATCAAGTAATGTATCGTAGGCAACGATAGCCGTTTTCAAGAACGTGCCCAAACAGGTCTTGAATTCAAGACTAACTCGCATCTGAAGGTGAAATTTATGTCTTTGCAATGATTATTCTGTTTGAGAGTACTCAGTCTGAATGCATGCGGTTCTGTGCAATGCCTGTCTAGCCCACTCACTCATTCCGCATGAGGATGATAATTGCCTAGTCTAACCGTGCAGACTCTTATTCTGACTCTCATTGAAATAACCAATTCTTGTGTCTGGAGCCAAACCTAGCATGGACTCCAACTGAATTTGCTAAGAATGGGAAAAACATGGAGCATATTGCTAGGGTGTAGTCTGTATTTTGCAGACCCATTTTGTGAATAAAGAATGAGGTAGTGTCTGAGGGTGCGAATTGTCTAAGTGCTGTGGGATGCACCCTACACGAGATGAGTCATCAAGTCGTGCTATAAATAGCGGACAGGATAGTCTGGATTCAGACCCATATGAGCCATGAGTCTGATATAATTGCCTTGTTTCAGTGCATGTACCATAATCATTCATGTTTGTATTGTATAATTTGCTCCACATAATCTGTTTATTGCTCTGGCTGAACAATATCTAATGTACATGTACATGTAGGTCTACATCTGTTTCTGTGTTTGGGGAAACAAGCAATGTCTAAGGAAAGTGGATAAGTGTACATAGATCAATAGTAATAAATTGCATAGATCTGTTTAATTTACTGTTGTTTTTATATGCAAAAAAGTCATTCATAATATGATTTCATGTTATTGTATTTTGTTTGTTCATGTGATGGTATGTTTAACCAATAAATTCTTTAAAAACAAAAAAAAAAATCTTGCTTGCATAGCAATTCTACATATAGAGTGTGTACATGTAAGCTTCTATTATTTTTAAAATCATTTCGACGTTGATACTGAAAGACGAATGACATACACTGGACATTGTATTGCAAAACTACATGATTATCGTGATGGAAAATTAGTAGTTTATAGATAAGAGATTTTTAAATCAGAAATATAGGTAAAAAGAAGCAACAGACCCTGCACTATGAAAGCAGACATGTAATACAAAATTTGATGAAAGGATTTAATTTTATATGATAAACGAATGTTCAAAGTAAATGGTAGGATTTGTACCCAACAAACATACAAATGTGCTCCATGTAGGGCGCATGTACAATTGGAATGCTGTACATTGTGATTTACTCTGTGATTTTCATTTTAAATCATGTCTCCCTACATCATACATTAGCTATTCCCTATTTTCTTTCAACCCAATTCTATTGGGGTGTTGTTCAAAATCAACTGCAAATGAACTGCAAGTTTGCAAATTGTAACGCTCATTTTCATTACTTTTTTAGCTTACCTCCATAATAATAGTTTAATAATAATAATGCCTCTTATTTCCCCAGGGTAGCCGCTTCAGCTCATCGATGGTGCCTGCAATAATTAAAAGCTATTATTATCCTGGTTTATTGTATTCAGACCTCCAAGTATACTATGTATGCACAATTTCCACTCCCTGGGGAGTATTCCAGCAGGCGCTTCAAGGCGCTCAATGCTAAATTGACCATATTGTGGTACTTCCTTGATCTCTTCACATGTATTATCACTAAAAATGTCTTTACACATTTTATATTTTGCAGGCCAATAACACTGATTGTCATAGTTACAGCTACAATACAGATTGCAGCTGATTCGTTACTTTTGAACTTTGACCTCTCTTTCGTTTGACCAATGAGGAGACAGAATGGGAGATGAACAGGAATATTTGAAACTTCCCATTGATGAGCAGTGTGTTCACAAGGTGGGTATGAAGGGACAAATGATTAGGCCAAAGTAAACAGAACTAATCAATTAATTTATATAACAGTAATCAAATAATGTTCTCGTTAAAATCTGAAGCTCTATAAGGCCAAGAAAAAAAGTGCTCGGTTGCGCAAGAGTGCCATTTTGAAAGATAATGTGAGCTGTTTGGAAAAGGTTTGTATTTTTCTTAATTTTTCTGTTAATGTTTACTACATTTTATATGTTAAGCCTTAAATTCGCCAGAATCTTAGAAATTCCCCTAAGCAAAATCAGAGAGAGATAGTTATGGTTTTGGGGAAAATAATGATTTAGGGCCAAGAAATGCCAATAAATAAATAAATTACTCTATATACTTAATTTGCATATGAATTACTCTTGATGTAAATGAAAGTTGACAAAATTATTAAAAAAAAAAGAAAGAAAATCAGGTCAGCCCAATTTTGATAGGGTTGGTTGGTGTAGGGCAACTGAACAATTTTTTTTTCTTTAAAAATTTATGGCCTTATGGAAGGGTGTCACTGTGGGATAGTTTGTGCATTAGGGAAAAGACACAGCTGTACCTAAAAGGAAAATCAATAGAAAAAGAAAATGCTATTGTCAAGTGTTCACTTGTCTGGCATCTGCTTGCCTAGATATAGACAAAAAAATGATATACATATAGTTGTAACAGTAATGTCAATGCATTATTCTAAACACTCATATTGGGCCAGGTTGTCTGACTCCTTGGACTAGAGCTTTTCTTTAAAATCCACCCGATATTGGAAACTGCTGGATTTGATCGACTGAAGTATTTTTAAATTGTCATATTAAACAAGTGGAACTAATTTTCAGTAAATACTCAAGAATCTTAGTCTAGATTGCTGTATATAGATCACGTAGGAACATTTGGATGAGATAAACTGCTGTTAAAGTTTACTGTATCAGCCAATATTTCCGCCTGCAGATATTTTCATATGCTGACATTTTCATGTTTTGGGACCAGTTAGACACTTTGCGTGTTGTTATTTCTGTGCTTTTGACATTGTTTCTATGCACATGAATGTGCATCATACCGAGTGTATTTTCCTGAGGCTACATATGTAGGACCGCGGAATTCATGGAAATAAAACCACCTCGATAATTTCAGCTTCAGCTTGTTAGATAGTTCTTAGAATAATGGAAGAAAATGAGACTAGTACTTTTCAAAGAAGAGCATATTTTAATGATGTACAGGTTTTATTGGGTGGGAGCTTGGAGTCTATCTGTGATCAGTATGACATTGATCAGAAGCTGTCGATCGTAGAGTTATGTCAAAGCGAGGTAAGTTTTAGTGAATATTTTAAATGAAGATTTCTATAGTCTTCTTTTGTAATGTTTTCAAATTTATTCATGTTTGCTCCAAGATGTATACAGCTGTCAGAAAATAATGAGACTTACAAAAGTCAGAATTCTATCATACATACAGGAGGGTTACTACATGTAGGCAGGAAAATCAATTGTAGCCTGACCAACTGGCACCACTGAGCGCCCTTTATTAAAGGTCGAACTCTGGAATTTATTCCCAGATATTTGTGAATACATTCACCCTGCAAGAAAAATCCTTACTCCACTCTTCTTATTTCTTTCATCATTTATTAATTCTTTGCTGTGATTTTTTTCAGGTTTGGAAAGCCCGTCTTCACGGATATGAAGAGGCAGTCAAGCTCTTCAACAGAATCAGCGATGAGAAGAGTTCGGAATTCACAAAGTATGCTGGGCTGGTGAAGAAGTTTGTGATCGATAGCAATGCTGTTGCGCAGGAGAAGGGGTTGGATGCGGTGCTTGCCTTCTTGGACTGTGCCCATATAGCACCCAAGTATGTAGAATTTGTTTTTTTAATACGAGTGGTGATGATGATGATAATGGAGCTGGTGGTGATGGTGATGAGGGTGATGGTGATGATAATGATGGTGAAAAAGATGATGATAATAATGATTATGATGGTAGTGGTATATCGATAAATAGTGATGATGATGATGATGATGATGATGATGATGATGTTGATGATGATGATGATGATGATGATGATGATGATTGTAATGAGATGATTATGATGATGATGATGAAGGTAAAGATGAGGATGAACTTATTGTGATGAAGGTTATAGTAGGTGTTAGTTGTTGTGATGATGATGAGGAGGAGGAGGAGGAGGAGGAGGAGGAGGAGGAGGAGGAGGAAGAAGAAGAAGAAGAGAAGGATGGTTATGACAGAACTTTGTTAAAAAATTGGTGGGGGTATATTGGTGGTGGTGATGATGATGACGATGACGGTTACGATGATGATGATGATGATGATGATGGTGGTGAAGAAGTTGATGATTATGATGATGAGGAGGAGGGGAAGGGTGTCAATTATGATTGATGATATTCATGTTGATGGTCGTGATTGTTGTTGATGATGGTGGTGATGATGATGATGATGATGATGATGGTGATGCTGATGATTGTGGTGATGGTGATGATGATGATGATGATGGTGATAGTATATGATGGTAGTGGCATGAGGATGATGATGATGTTGATGATGGTTAGGATTGTGCTGCTGCTGGCAATAGTGATCATGTCTTTATGCTGGTAATGCTGCTGCTGATGACAGTGATGATGACAAACATTTGGGTGCCAAATATGAAACTAGCTTGTAATATATTGAGTCCTTTTCCCCCTTGCTTTATAGAACTGTTGGCGAAGTCACCGCTGGGGTGGTAGCAAAATGTCTGAATTCCTCCCGAACCAAGACGAAAGAGAAAGCAATGGAGATTCTGATGGTTTATATAGAGCTCGAGAAACAGGAACAAGTTATGGTGAGAATTATGACAAAAATAATCTTTACTCTTTTAAAATTTGTTTACTTTTCTTTTTTTTTTACTACTTTTCCTCGGGACAAGGGGTAGGAGAATATGGACTCTTGACTGTTATTTTTCAAACAGTAACTTTGGTAACATGGAAATTGTGCAAAAAAAGCCCTGGAGGCCATTTCATGAAGATTTTCGCAGCAACTACTTGTCAGCACTGACTAAATCCAATGAAACCCATGACTTGATTGGATGAAAAGCACTTTCTTTGACTGTTGCCAAGATAACTGTCGTAGAATGACTGCCTGNGATATGAAGAGGCAGTTAAGCTCTTCAACAGAATAAGTGATGAGAAGAGTTCAGAATTCACAAAGTATGCTGGACTGGTGAAGAAGTTTGTGATCGATAGTAATGCTGTCGCCCAGGAGAAGGGCTTGGATGCGGTGCTTGCCTTCTTGGACTGTGCCCATATAGCACCCAAGTATGTAGAATTTGTTTTTTTAATACGAGTGGTGATGATGATGATAATGGAGCTGGTGGTGATGGTGATGAGGGTGATGGTGATGATAATGATGGTGAAAAAGATGATGATAATAATGATTATGATGGTAGTGGTATATCGATAAATAGTGATGATGATGATGATGATGATGATGATGATGATGATGATGATGATGATGAAGAAGATGATGATAAGGAGGAGGAGGAGGAGGAAGAAGAGAAGGATGGTTATGACAGAACTTTGTTAAAAAATTGGTGGGGGTATATTGGTGGTGATGATGATGGTGATGTTGGTGATGATGATGATGATGGTGATGATGGTGATGATGATGGCAATGATGGTGATGATGATGGCAATGATGGTGATGATGATGATGATGATGATGATGAGGAGGAGGAGGAGGAGGGGAAGGATGTCAATTATGATTATGATGATATTCATGTTGATGGTTGTGATTGTTGTTGATGATGATGTCAATGATGATGATAGCATATGATGGTGGTGGCATGAGGATAATGATAAGGAGGATGAGATTGAGATTGCTAATGATGATCGTTTTAATGGTGTAGTGATGATGATGATGATATAGATGATGATAGCAAATATGAAACCAACTGGTGATGTATTATAACATTGGAATCTATCCCTGTTGCTTTTTAGAACTGTCGGCGAAGTCACCGCTGGAGTGGTAGCAAAATGTCTGAATTCATCCAGAACCAAAACGAAAGAGAAAGCAATGGAGATTCTGATGGTTTATATAGAGCTTGAGAAACAGGAACAAGTTATGGTGAGAACTATGACAAAGATCAGTTTTACTTTTCTTTCCTTGGGAGAAGGGTAGGAGAATATGGACTCCTGACTGTTATTCTTCAAACAGTAACTTTGGCAAAATAGAACATGTTGAAAAAAAAACACTGGCGGCCGTTTCATGAAGTTTGTTTTGCAGCGACTATTATTCAGCACCGATAAAATCCTTGACTTCGATTGGAAGCACATTCTCTTACTGTTGCCAAGATAACTGTCGTAGAATGACTGCCTGAAGCTGCGACAAACTTCATGGAATGCATTCCCGATTGCCATTTTTGCAAGCATGAAGCTGCCAAGAAGCTACTGACCATAAAACTTTGTAATGCCACACTGGGTTAATTTTATGAGAATTTAAATTTGACAGTCACAATTTATGTTGATTGATTCGTTATGAATGAAATTAGATAACAAATTTGGTTGCACTTTACCAGATTTTACTATGTGCAGTACAATAAAGGCAAGCTCAACTAATTGTTAATTTATTTTTAGATTAATTATGAGCTGTCACATGATTCTTTCATGATTGTTACCAAGGCAAAAATGAAGAAAAGCTTCACAGCACTCTATTAACACTTTGCCTACTGAAATCGTAATCCCTGTACAAAGTTTAAGGAAATTACAAAATTGAATTATAGACAAGTTTACAAATTTTATCCATAGATCCACACCCCAATGTATCTTTGGAGTTGTCATGAAAGCGAGCTAATTTGGCCCATTTTCTGTCTGATGAAATGCACCCATCATGCTAAAAAGTGTCATAAAGTATCTTTATTTCTAGCTCTTTTCCGACCTCTAATGATGACAGGAAGGGATTAGAGCGTCTCGAAAATTTTTAAAGGGATTATCCCATTGTCCTTAAACGTTTCACCCTGATGAGGGATATCCTGTTTCCTATTTTGTTCAATATAATAATACACAAAATTTATATAGCGCTTAATTCCAAAAAAAGGTTCGAAGCGCTCTACAATATAAACATAACAAATACGTATAGATTGAATTAGTAGCAAGTACAAAATAACGGTTATGTTAGAATATTATCAAAACAAATCAAAACATATAAAAACAAGCAGAATGAAATACAAAAAATGGAGGAAGATGTGGCAAGCATTAATTTATTGACTGTTGAAGAGAAATGTTTTTAATCTTTATTTAAATGTTTCAATGGTGGGAGAATCACGAATAACAGTTGGGAACTGATTCCAGAGGGGCACTGATTCTTGAGGGGCACAGACTGAGAAGGCACGATCACCATAACGGGTAGAGTTTCGGGGACCAAGGGATAGTTGAAGGTGCAAAGATGAAGAGGAACGAAGTCCAATATCCCCCATTTGCTTATTTTACAACACAAATAAGTATTCCCTAAGAAAAGCATCAAATAACTTGCTAGTGAAAGAAAATAATAATATATCAATATCACATGATCAAAATTAGTAAAAAAACAAAAAAAAAACAAAAAAAAAAAACAAAAAAACCCAAAAAACAAAAAAAAACAAAAACATTTTTGTTTGCATGGCTTAGATTTTATTGTCATCCTTCCCAATGTTTTGTATCTAGCTCTATTGTGCAAAATTTGGAGATAAGCCTACTACTACCTGTTGAAAATGATTTGTGTTAAAGTATGTTTCCGTGAACTCTGTCATCTTATGTTACTTTTTTTGTCCCCCTCCCTTACAAATTTGTTAATTTTTAGTAATTTACAATGATCATGAGATAATTTATAAACAGTGCCTTCAATGTGATATCAGAGTATGTCGGCAATGTTACTGAAATGATTGATTTAGATACAAAGTCCTGCTGAAATGTTCCCCAAAATCTCATCATTTTTTTCTTTCATGTTTTTTTTTTCAACAGGAGGAGTTATTAAAGGGACTCACCAACAAACAACCAAAGATAGTCGCTGCCTGTCTCGAGGTCATAGCCTCTGCCGTCAGAGAGTTCGGGTCAAAGGTCATCACCCTCAAACCTGTCGTCAAATCGGTGCCTAAGGTACTGGAACATAGCGATAAGAACGTCAGAGAGAAGGCCAAACAGCTTGCCATAGACTTGTATAGATGGATAGGAGCTGCTATGAAGCCTAGTTTACAGAATATCAAACCAGTACAGGTAGGTTTGTTCAAATTTTTAAAGTAAAGTTTGACCTCCCTTTTCCTCATATTGTTACCAAGCAAATCTTGCTACACCAATTGGCTTTATGGGGTGCAGTTAAACCAAGCTGGTCGGTCACAAATTGATTTGGCTGGTTCCTGTTCTGTGGGTTCGAGACCTAGGCCCTGCAATATAAATGCTTGCGAGAAATTCCTGAGATAAATCCCATATGTAAAGGGAAGATCAAGATCACTTTATACGTTTTACTCTTTCAAATTAGCAATCAAGCACAAGATTAATTAAAATTAAACTTTTTGAAAGTTGTCTGCGATTTATGAGCTGATCTTGGGTGAATCTGATGCGCTGAATCCAAAAATCATATTGCTTTCGCTCAGTCAGGTCAACTTTTCGAGCTATCCCCACATGTTGCTTGTTACGTTTTGAATGAGAAGATGATTTTGAGAAGCTCCTTGGGAAGCCTAACAAGCAGACTTAAGAATCCTTAAGTCTGCAAATGATACTAGATTCATGAAATTATTTCAGAATTTGAAAGTTTTTCTTTTATTGAAAATCATGCATGCTACTGTCGTATCTCACTCCTTTCACTGATATATTTTTTGTAATTTCTCACATTTTTAGCTGAAAGAAGAAGAATAGTTTGAAAAACTCCCAGGGAAGCCACCAAAGCAGACATGATTCCTCAAATCCCAGCATGATTTGAAGGAGACCTGAAACTAATTCTAGATTTATGACATTATTTGACAATTTGAAGGTTTTTCTTTTCTTGCAAATTTTGCTCCAGTTTGCATCAAAGTCATTTCCCTTATTTTCTTTGTTATTTTTTTCACTAACAGTTGAAAGAATTAGAAGAGGAGTTTGAGAAACTCCCAGGAAAGCCACCAAAGCAGACAAGATTCCTCAAGTCGCAGCAGGATCTAAAGGCCAAGGCGATGGCACAGGAGGAGGCTGGAGAAGAAGATGAAGATGGTAAGCTCTTTGGGACCCCCCATAAGTAAATGAATGAATTAATTAATTGATCAGGAAAATAACAAATCCAACAAAAAGACAAATGTTTGATAGTCTGATTTTTTTTTAATTTTTATTTCTGTGTTTATTTCATTTCCTTGTCATT
The DNA here is from genome assembly GCA_036244855.1 of Temnopleurus reevesii. NCBI lineage: Eukaryota > Metazoa > Echinodermata > Echinoidea > Temnopleuroida > Temnopleuridae > Temnopleurus > Temnopleurus reevesii. The sequence goes on along the minus strand of BQKZ01006729.1, from coordinate 7,517 downwards.
TTGCGTATGATAAAGATTATTCTAGGATGGAAAGCTCAAGTTATTTTTACTTCAATTTATTCAGTTCTCTTACTTTGATTTTCTAAAGGGATTGGCCAGTCAGAATTTTTATGTCAATTTCTTTTTACATATATTGCAAACACAGTTTTTGTGGGAAATAAGATATAGGGAGTGTTGCTCTTGGGGGCCCCTCAAAGGAAAAGAATGATTGTCTAATGATGAATTTCTTACTTTTTCATTAAAGGTATCACTCAGTGAGAATTTTTTTCTTCAATTTCTCATTTTTTATTTCATTTCGAACATTATAACTCATGTGGGAAATAAGACTTTAGAGGGCGCTGTTAGAAAGTTGCGATTAATTTTCATGTGGTTTGTGAATAAATAAGGGAACATTAATATTATATTGATATTTCAACTTTCAATTCTCTGTATTGTTCGCCATTGCCTTCATCTTCAAAGTATTTAATTTCGTTTTTCAGAGGAAGAAGGTGCGGCTGCTCCTGCCGTTGATCCTTACGATCTTCTTGAACCTGTTGATATTCTCGCCAAACTACCCAAAGACTTCTATGACAATATGGTCAGTATAGTTTTCAGTTTCAGTTTTCAGTTTAGTTAATTTTCATTTCCAATCAAATAAAAATGTAACGAAAAATCAGTAACAAAGTTTCCGAATAAATCAAGATACATATTTTAGATTTATACATTAAAAGTCAACATGGGGTACATATAACAACAAAAGAAATAATGATGGGACTGGAAATGGAGGGGTATACTATCGTAAAAGCAAATATATTAGTATACATAAATGTAAGAAATTTACTGAATCTTAGACTTTTTCACACACTAGCGAGCTGTTATTTTCATATTTTGTTCAGCTATTATTGTATGTCTCTCAATATAAAGATATACACCATTTCATAAGTTGTACACATATGTTTATTTTTTTATGAATAAATTAAATGAAATTCAATTCAATTCAACAAGTGTATGGGCATTATGATAAGTGAGAATTTAAGTGAATTCATGAGGATTTCAGTTATTGAATGATATCACTTGCTCATATGCATATCCTGAAAAGTGTGACCATTCTGAAGTATAACAATTAAAAAGTGATCCCTAACTTTATTTTATAGTATATTTAAAAAGTTAAAAGAGCGAAATGTTCTGTTAAATTCTTTCTGATGTAACTGTCCTCAAATCGTCCTTTTCATTTCTTATTAATGTATCTCATTAATCAAGTCTATTGCCATTTTCATTACATTTTTGACATATTGCATGATTGCTCCAAGTCTTATATAAGCTCCAAATTCATGTAGTTTACATAGATGAAGATGAAGTGTGATCACTTCGAAACATGTTTTTATAAAAAAAGTTGTATTTTCTTAGTTTACTATTATTTAGAATTATGTTGTGTCATTGTTTTGGAAGCAACATGTAACTTATGTTATTGTTTATTTTTACCATTTATAGGAGGCCGAGATTTGGTAAAAAAATAGAAAAGAGAAAAGCTCTTGAGGTCTCCAACCTTTGATGGTGCAGGCTAGGATAGAACCAGAGGTCCACTCTGAAGTAGTACAACTGATAAGCGAACCCCATTCTAGTATTTGTAAGAAGCTAAAAGTGCAAAATGTACTTTATGTTTATTTTGACCATTTTTAGGAGGCGAAAAATGGCAGACAAGAAAAGAAGCACTTGAGGTCTCCAACCTTTGACGGTGAACTCTAGCATAGAACCAGACCATTTTGAAGTAGTATAGAATGATAAGCGAACCCCTTTCTAGTATTTATAAGAAGCTAAAAGAGTATAAATCCATCTTTTATTGTTTATTTTGATCACTAACAGGAGGCCAAGAAATGGCAGACGAGAAAAGAAGCTCTTGAGGTTCTCCAACCTTTGACGGCGAATCCGAGGATAGAGCCAGGAGACTTTGCTGAACTTGTCAGAGTGCTCAAAAAGGTAATGTGTTCAGTGTTAAAAAGGTGATGTGTTCGGTGTTAAAAGGGCAATGTGTTTATTGTTCAAAAGGTAATGTGCTCATTGTTAAATAGGTAACTTTTTCAGTGCGACAAATAAATAGTGACTTAGGATACTTGAAAAGCTTAGATTTCTAGTGTCAGAAAATCTATTTTCCCAGTATTGGACTCGGTTTTTAATAAGGAAATTTACAGCAATAAATCCATGTATATACCTATGTTGCTAGTGCTCCGAAATATGCAGAACTATCAAGATATTGCTAAGTCAATTTTCGCGCCAGCCCCCTTTACCCCACGTGATCACCGTCCATCCATCTGCACGCGCAGGCGCAATCTTGCCTTCCTCTTCCGTTCTTGCATGTGAGTAACTATCATACAAACAGCTAAGTCTCCCAAAAATTCTACAATTTTTGTCGATTTTTGATTCGTAGCGTGATTTTATCTATCATCTTTCCATCCGTGAATCTTTATTCCATCGTTTAGTGACACAGATAAATTGTGAGGGGAATTTTATTAGCCAAGATTTTACATTAAAAAATCCTGGCTGATCTTGTCTTTCATCCTGACGATTCAAGATAGGCGCTTCTCACACGTGCGGGCAGATCTCCGGCAGACGGCAGTCTTCGACCCGGTGTATTTACCCACACACACTCGCGCGGTGCTGCATAGCACTAGATTCTATTACACTTTCTATAAACTCTAAATCAGAGTCAATCAAAATGGTTTCCGTCCAAAGAGGACCACGGTTGCACAAATACTTACCCTCCGACGAATCATCGAGGAAGTCAAATTGAACAACCTGCCTGCGGTGCTTACATTCATCGACTTCAAGAAGGCTTATGATTCCATCCATACGAACAAGATGATGAGGATCCTAAAGGCCTACGGTATACCACTAAATCCACTTAATGCCATTGATAACATGTACACCAATACAAGGGCTAAAGTTGTAACACCAGACGGAGAGACAGAGGTTTTTAACATCACCGCAGGGGTCTTGCAAGGAGACATGCTCGTCCCATACCTCTTTATCATAGTACTCGATTACGCTCTTAGAAAAGCTACGGATGACAGAGAGAACAACCTTGGATTCACTGTCACATCAAGAAGGTCCAGAAGGTTTCCTGCTGTCAGACTAACAGATTTGGACTTTGCCGATGACATCTGCCTGTTAAGCAATCAAATTGAAGAAGCCCAACAGCTACTGCGAAGTATTGAAACTGAATGCTGCAAGGTTGGTCTTTGCCTGAATTCGAAAAAGACAGAGTACTTAACATACAACTTACCGCTGCATGATCCACTCACAGCTGCCCAAGGAAATGTCCTGAAGGAAGTTGAGGACTTCAAGTACCTCGGATCATGGGTAAATTCAGCAGAAAGTGATATCAAGATCAGGAAGGCAGTAGCATGGCAAGCCCTGAACAAATGAGTACCATTTAGAAATCACAATTGTCTTAAAGAACCAAGATCGGCTTCTTCATTGCAACCGTGGAGACCATCCTTCTGTGCGGTTGTGAGGCATGGCCATTAACACCAATTTTGTAGAAGTCATTAAATGGTTGCTATACAAGAATGCTGAGGACAGTGTTGAACATCAACTGGAGGCAACATATGCCAAATAAGACCCTATATGGTAATCTACCCAAAGTTGGAGACAAAGTTGCAAGAAGAAGGATGCAACTTGCTGGACACTGCTATCGACATCCAGAGTTGACTGCAAGTGGCCTCATTCTATGGGAACCACTGCATGGGCGACGGGGACGTGGCAGAAAGCACAAGATCTATGATGACACTTTAAAAGCAGACGCTGGAGCAGTTGGAACAGACGAATTGAATATCATGATGGACAGGAGTAACTGGAGAATTCATACTAGGTCTCGGCAGTTTAGCCGACCTGGTAGATAGGTAGGTAACCCTAAATTAAAGGGCACTCGCCTCGCCTTACGCGGGCTAGGAGCTGCGGGGAATTCTCTTATATTGGTGATTTTCCCCGGAGCCACAGTTGTTAGTAAATTAGGGCCCTTGTCATCAACCTTGACAGAGACTCTTACGAGCGCGGCTTTGACTGTGTCCACCTCACAGTTCGGTCTGAAGCCGGCCCCACCGGTCTTCACCCGGGTGGTCTCAGCGCTAGCTACGCACCTCAGGAAGTGAGGTCTGAGGCTATTTTTGTATCTGGACAACAGGCTACTCATAGCCAGCTCTGTCAGAGTTGTCTCCCACCCGCACGCCAATTTAGCTGGGCGCGGAAATCAATATCAGGAACCAACTGGCCCGCCCCAGCCGGGACAGGGTTCGTGCTATTATGACTCTGGTCCGAAAGCCTGGAGAGCTTTCTCAGACAGGGCAAACCCCTGAGAGCGCTCTCTCTATCGGTCACCGTGACAACGGATGCCTCCTTCCTCGAGTAGGGCAGCCATTTTCAGGGCCTGGGGATCTTGGGGGATTGGTCCGACTTACGCACCTTCCCCCACATCAATGTGTTGGAACTTATGGTGATGTCCAGGTCCCTCCACACTTTCAAGACAGGATCACAGGCCACGCTGTAATGATCTTGACAGACAACACCACCGTAGCTGCCTACATCAACAGGCAGGGTGGCATGCGGTCCGGTACCCTGAATGATCTCGCCGCAAAATTCTGGAGGTTGTGTCGGGCTTGGAATATATTTCCGGTCGCCTCCTACCTGCCCGGCCAGGAGAACCCGCTGACAGACTTCCTGTCCAGGGGCATGTGCCTCCAGTCCAAGTGGACAATGGCGAGGGAAGTCTTCGGCCTCTTGAGGGAACAGTGGCCCCTACTGGAGGTGGACCTGTTCGCCTCATCTTTCACTCACCGGCTCCCGACCTATTGTTCAAGAGTACGGGATCCGAATGCTTGGGCCCTCGATGCGTTTGCTATCTCATGGTCGCACCTCAGAGGGTATGCCTTCCCTCCGGTCTCCCTGATCCCGAGGATCCTGAGGAAGATCCAGGAGGACTGAGCCTGGGTGCTACTGGTACCCCCAGACTGGCCGAGGAGACCTTGGTTTCCTCTTCTTCTGTCCCTGCTGGACGGCCCTTCAGTCCCGCTCCCGCAGAGGAGAGACATCATAGCACAGTTGCTATTGGGGATCGTCCCCCGGGAACCGACGGCTCTCCATCTGACCGCCTAGCTGCTGTCAGGGTCGACGCCCTGTTGGCGGGTCTATCGGAATGAGCTTCCGGTTTTGTAGTTCACAGCAGGCGCCTTTCAACTAGATCAGTATACAACTCTAGATTGGAGGCGTTCTATCTTTGGTGCGAGGAAAGATGGATTGCTCCCCGCTCTTCCTCGGTCGGCGACATCGCGGATTTCCTGATCTCCCTGTTTGACCAGGGCAGGTCTCTCTCCACAATACGAGGATACAGATCAGCCATCGCAGCCGTGCATTCAGGCTTGCGGATGGTTCGGGGATGTCTACGTCCCCCTCTCCTTTCCAGTGTTCTAAGGGCGTTCCACCTCAAATGACCCCAGAACCGTAGGTTGATGCCATCCTGGAGCTTACCCAGGGTGCTGAAAGCTCTGGCGCAACCGCCATATGAACCCTTGTCAAAAGCGTCTTTGCATCACCTGTTGATCAAGACGACCTTTCTCCTAGCCACCTCCTCTGGCCAGCGAAGGAGCACATTGCACGCGCTCTCGGTTGCTCCTGACCACCTTTAGATGGGAAAGACAAGGAGTAGGTCTTGTCCCTAACCCCACTTTCATTGCCAAGAATCAGTCCGATTCTCGGGGAACGGTGGAGTCCGTAAATCTCTCAAGGAATTTTCTTCAGTGGTAAAGGATAAGGTATGGTGTCTGGTTCGGGCCCTCAAGTGGTATGTAGACAAGACGTGGGGCATTCGGAACGATCATGACCAGCTCTTTCCCATCTCCCGACGACCTTTTCCGTGGCTTCCCGGGAAACAATTTTCCGTTGGACTGTGGAGGCTATTCGGGCGGCAGGCTTGGAGGCATTTTTGTCGGAAGACCCCCCCCCCCAGGGCACATGATACGCAAAGTATCTCTACGTCCTGAGCTCTCTTCCAAGGTGTACCCTTGGAAGACATCCTGAGGACTGCCTATTGGCGCTCGTCCTCCTCGTTCACCTCCTTTTACCTGAGAAACGTTCCCTCAGGGGAGGCTCTGTTCGCCTCTTCTGTACTTAGAGCTGCATCATCTTCGCTTCCAGCCCCACATTTACCCGTCCAGGGACATGCCACCCGGCATTAGATCAGTGTTAGTCTAGCAAAATAGATTTATTGCTGTAAATTAGAAAAAATTAGAACTAATTTTGTGATTTATTAGATAAATCTATGTATCTACCTATATCCCTCCCACCATCCCCTCGCCTTGCTCGGCAACATGTCCGCAGTCTAGAATCGTTCGGAAGAGGAAGGCAAGATGGCGCCTGCGCGTGCAGATGGATGGACGGTGATCACGTGGGGTAAAGGGGGCTGGGGCGAAAATTGACTTAGCAATATCTCGATAGCTCTGCATAGTTCGGAGCACTAGCAAAATAGGTAGATACATGGATTTATCTAGTAAATAACAAGTTTTCTGGTTTAGCAGATCTTTTAGTCCAATTGCATAGAGATAAGCTAGAATTATGGCTAACAAATATTGTTTGAAAATTGATTTAAAGTTCAGTCAATTAGTTATAAGTTTATTCCAAGACTTATAAGGTGAAATGGTCATATTATTGGCATTATGATATGATTACTTGTACCAAAGCTGACACAAACCACTAGAACAAGGAACATTAGTACTAGAAAAACACCCTCTTTAAATTCTCTTATGCTTAAGAATTTAGTAATCGAGAATTTCCTTACTTGTTGCATCTGAAATATTTTAAACATTATTGTGCTGTGGAGTAGTCGCATTTCCAAGGTGTTTTTCCCTGTGTAGAGTTCAATTCACAGTAAGTATCATCATCCTTGCTGTCATTTTTATAACACAGTTAACTTATGTTGTGTCTCGATCATTCGTTCATATTGGGAAAGGACCAACATTGTCATTTTCATTTTCATTTTTTAAAAATTAATTTCAGCTGTTGCATTATTTGCATTCTAATCGTCACCTCCTGCATAATGCTGGAACGGTTGGCATCTTTGTCATTCATTTCTTCATTGAGCACAATTTCTTTCAGTTATAATCCACATTGTCACTTTTAGAACAAAAAAAGGATATTCTAGGCTCATTTTTGCAGATGGATAATGATAGTAATGATAATACTATCAACACAATGCTTTTATCGTACATATCACTTTGATTCCATCTCTATGCGCTTATCGACTGACTCTTTGCTAGAAAAAATCTTGTAATGATTAAAACCAGGAAAATCAGATGAACAAATTTTAAAAAGTTTGAAGCTAATTTGACTATAGATATGAAAGGTAACGCAAAATGAAATTTTGTTTGTTATGTTTGTTCATAATGACGTGGGTTCTGATACATTTGATTCAACCTTTAAAATATTTATTGATAATATGAATTTAAACATCAACCCAGGTGCTGAATGGGGGAGGCATTGACTAACGTCTG
>BQKZ01006728.1:16890-44258 GCA_036244855.1 Temnopleurus reevesii | reverse complement strand
TGGCGGAGGCATAAATTTCGACCATGCGCGGTCGAGGATTCATCTAGTTTGTAAATGTCATAAAAACCATAACACCCCCTCTCCCCACTTCAAAGAAAAAATTAATGAACACATGAAACAGAGAATACATAGAAAGGGAGAAAAAGAAGGAGCAAAATTGGAATAAAAGGTGGGGATAAAGAGCAAAGGATTTAAATCATTTTCATTGATTCAATTATTAAATTAGGTATATCGAAATATAGCATATATAAAAATGAATCAATGAAAGATTGCACTATCATATAGTTTTTTTTTTTTTTTTTTTTTTTTTATAAAGGTCATCATTTTGCCCCTATTCTTCTTTTAGTCATCAATTCAGCAAAACAAAATAAGATGAAATTAAAAAAAAAGTCACGCACCCTGCTTTGAATTGTGACTATTTGATTTTGAATAAAATTGATCATGATCTAAAGGGAATGGTTTGCCTCATTTTTATTTTTGTTTATCCAGTTAAAAGTAATGACAAAGGTTAAAGATCCATTAAAATATGAGGCTATAAGTCAAATCTTTTGTCCCTCTGGTTCTATGGTTCCAGGAAATGTAATAATAAGCTGCCATCATGCAACCTTTTCTATTTTTTCTTTCTAATTCAGTGAGAGAAAGAAAAAAAGTCAGACCTGTTGGGCCTCAATTAGATTACCAAATGAATGTTCTCATCCATTAAAACGCACTAATAAAGGGAATCATTGATTCGGAAATCCATTTTCGATGGCGCAAATATATGTTAAAAGTCAGTAATTAACCCCAGTTAGATTTCACATGCTGCAATTTGATAAAATTCGGAAAAAAGGATTACTATTGATGTTAAAATTTAGCTTTGATGCTGAATTCTGGATGAAGTCAGTCGTATTCCCTGTCAGTAACATTTTGGATGCTACATGTACAGTCCAATAAAATGTAGTAAAAAAGGGTAATCATTGATTCGGAAGTCCGTTTCGATGCCAAAATTCTGTGTTAAAAGTCGGGAATTAACTGCAGTTTGGATAAAAGATGCTGCATTTTAAGAAAATGTAGTTATAAAGGGTAATCATTTGATGAAGGATTCCAAGTTTCTTTGCTGAAAAGCCAGTCATGTACAGTGTACTCTAGTAACACTCTGATAATTTGCAATTTGGTATATATATTGGTATAAAAGACAATAACTTATACTGATATCCAGTAAATAAATAAATCAGTATTGAAATCAGCTATGTACATGTGTACCCCATCATTGACACTTCAGATGCTACAATCCAATAAAGTAGAGGAATTATTAAAGGCAAATGATTGATTCTGAAATCAGTATTAATGCCGCAATTTGGTTTAAAATCATTTATGTGCATTATTTGGATTTAAGATGCTGCAGTCCTTATACATGTAATGACAAATTAGGTGAATTAAACGTTAATCATGTGCCCTACTTTATTTTTAGGTTTTCAACGATTTTATCCGAATGTATGTAGTGATAAAGGGCAATTATTATGAAAAATTAAGTGCTAATAGTCATTTTAACTGATAAAAATTTAGTAATAATGGGTAAACTTTGATGCTAAAATTCAGTTTAGATAATGGGACTCAATGCCAAAAAATCAGTCATGTACCCACTCAGATTTCGGATGCAGCGGTCCCATAAAATGTAGTGATAAAGGGCAATTACTGCCACTGAAACCTCTCTGAAAAATTCAGTTTTAAAAGTCATTCTAATGATGCAATTAATAAAAATGTAGTAATAAAGGGTAATCATTGATTCTAAAATTCAGTTTCAGAGATGGGGCTCAATGTTGAGAGTCGTCCATCTCATGAAATGTAGTGATAAAGGGCAATTACTGCCACTGAAACCCAGGAAAGGTTTATATGTGGAAAAATTCAGGAGTAAAAGTCATTCATGTACCCTACTCAGGGCTTCCAGTGCTGCAGTTTAGGTAAAATGTAGGCACAAAGGGCAATTAGTAATGCTGAAACCCAGGAAATGTAGAGGTAAAGGTCGTTGGATAAATCTCTGTCCAGACTTCATCCCGAGATTGTGCATCCAAATGTAGGTGAAAGGCTACTTGATGTAGCGAAATGTAGGTGAGATGTGGAGAGTAGGTTGCGGGGAGTCACTCTGGATGTGGTAAACAAACATTGTGGATAAAATACATTACTCTCTGTCAATTTCATTATGCTGATTGATTTGTGTGCAATTATTAGGGATCTTTTTCATAAAACATCGTGGCTTTTATGTTTTGAAATATACTTGTGCATTTTTACATTGATATTTGAAACAGCAAAAATGAATTAAGGCTACTTGCCGACATAGCAAAATGGAGGTGAAATGTGGGAAATAGTTTGTGGGAATCACTATGGATGTGGTAAGCAAACATTGTGGATAAAATAAACAACTTTCACTCAAGATACTTACCGTATATTGATTATTTTTGTGTATTTATTTGGGGATCTTTTTCATCAAGCATCCTGGCTTTTATGTTATGAGATGTGGGAAATAGTTCATGGGAGTCACTATGGATGTAGTAGATAGACATTGGGGATAAAATAGATTACTTTCAGTCAATTTAATTATGTTGATTGATTTGTGTGCAATTATTAGACATCTTTCATTGAGGCTCCTGGCTTTCATGATTACCGACTTCCTTTATTTGTTTATTGATTTGAATGTTATGAAGTGTACTTGCATCTTTATGCATCAATTTAAAACAAAGCAAAATGAATAGAATTGTATGGAATCATAGGAGAACAATGAGAATAAAGAAAGCAAATGAACTCTCATTCAATTGTAAACAGGTGGACTTTTGACAGATAAAAAGCTTTTCCTGCTAATCTGCTAAATAAATAATGAGCAGGTGTTGCTTTACATTTATAGCTGTTTGGATATTATCAGTTATTCCTATGTTAACTAAATCTAATGTGAAGGTTTGGATGAGTATCGTTTTATTTTTCTCCTTTTTATGTCTGCTTATTTCTGGGGGGTGTTTCATCAAGATTTGTCGCAGCACTGACAAATTCCTTGATTGTGATTGGATGAAAATCACTATCGCTGACAGTTGCTATGGGAACTGTCGGAAAATGACTCCTTGTCGCTGCGACAAATCTTGATGAAACACCCCCCTGGTGCAACTAATAGAGAGTGGTCCATAAGTGAACAAATATAGGTCAAAAGTCAAGTCATGAATGAAGCTTTCATCTGCCATTCAGTCCTCAAGGATTAATGCACTGTGAGCAGAAGGGACAAAGAATTTCGGACAAACTAAACCACTTCATTCAAGCCTTTACAAATAGTTTCATCATCACAAAAGAAAGTACTTTTGCGATTAATTGTGAGAAATTTCTGATATTTCTCTGTACAATGAGAGGGAGGATATTTTCTTTTGTGTTTATCTCGCTGTTGAGAAAGCTGGAATGAAGTTGTTTACTTTGTCCAAACACTTTGTGCAGACTGCTTAAAGTGATGATTCAATGGAACTTAGATTATTTGTAGCTTATTTTTGCTTGATTGGGCTACTACCGTATTTATGGAGCATCTCTCTCTCCCTCTCTCTCCTTTTTCTTCTTTCTTTATGATTCCATTTTGATGAATCGGGCCTTTGGCACTACATTGGGAATGGGAATTCGAAGAATATTATTCAATTGCTTTTTTTTCTATGTCAATTTTCTTTCTCTTTTTCATCAATCCATGTGCTTTCGAGGGTATTGGACTGTGATGTTTGTTTTGGTAATGGGCTTGAATCATTGATGTTTTTATCTCTTTTTTTTTCTTTTGCTTTTTATAGGGAGGTTGTTTTGTTGTGCTTTTTGTTTATTCATTATAAAGGGTTTTTTGTCTTTAAAGGATATATATTATAAACCAATGTGAACAATTTGTACGTATCTTTTTATTTGCTTTTTTTTTCTTTTGCAGTATATGCTTTCATCGCTCGAAACTTAAATTGGAAACGGCAACATCAATGTTTATATTGCATCAAGTTCAAGGTTATTGAAATGCTATAGTGGGATAGTATTCAATTACTTGAATTCAATTCATAATACGCAATTTAGGACAGAAGATCATGATTGCACTGTGAGGCAATTGGGAATAGAGGGCGGTGCGCAAATACATCATGATATGAGAGATTGTTTTTTTCTTTTTAGGATTATAAATTAGTTTCTGTTCCAACATTGATATGTATTTCAAATGATTTTATTGTGAATTTATATGTCAATTATATGTAATTTTATCAAATAATATGTATTTTTTTCCAGTATTCTGATGAGGCTTTGTTTATGATTTATAACTTTCTATTTTTCCTCCTTGTATTATTTTATTGTCTCATATTCATCATTCCCATCTGCGATGTTTTCTATGTATTTGATTCTTTATCTCTCCCTATCTCATTTTCTTCATTTAAAACCCTGTTTGTCTGTATTATGAATATGTTTGTAACGAATTCATCTTCATTCTCACATGTTTTTCCATAAGAGCTATATCCTTGAGTCGAGGGGTAATGGCCTGATAGAACAATGAGGTGAAACCCTCTCCAAAGCTATGGACGTGGCTGATGATTAACTATTCTTGTTTTAGCTCTCCAAAACTTCTGCATTTTTATCTCAGTTCTTTCTTCTTTTCTGTATACTTTTCACTCGTTGTTGGTGTTTCACAAAGTTGTTCTTAAGATTACAAATGCATTGAAGAAAAATTGGAACATGTCCTTGTGAATTATATTACAAACTTTAAGAACAACTTGGTGAAATAACATTGTGTTTTATATGACTTAAAAAACTCTCTATCATTAATTTATCTCTTCATATGTTTTTTACCTCAGAGCCATTTCCTTGAGTCGAGAGGTCATGGCGAGACAGAATAATGAAGGTGAACGTCTCACCAATAAAACCATGGACATGGCTTCTAAGCATGTTCTTCCTCAGATAGAAGAGGCTTTCCAAAACTTCTGGGCGGTAAGTAAAATTCTTGATTTTGATTTTAATTTTTTTGCTGTTTAAAAGATGGTGCTAGAATATTGTGATCAAGTACGAAAAGTTGTGATGGAATGTGGAATTACAAATCAAGGTCATCACTGAGTCTTTGTCTTGATGACTTGAAAAAATTCACACCTCCAACAATAAAAAAAAACCTCTAAAAATTACAGATGGCGCAATGCAGTTTTCACCGTGAACAATTAATGTGAGGCAGTGTACCCACTTTGCATGAAGTTCCTAAACCAGAAGCTATACTACCCCAACATATTGATATCGATAGTGTCGTAAGATATTGTTTGATATCGCCTGTTGCCGTTGTTGAGAATTGATCCCATCTTTTTGTAAGCGATAATAATTTTTCTTGCGCCATCACATACAAGTTCTTTCATTCAAGTTATACCTTCCACACATTCAGCATTTTTTTGATGGATGTATTGTAATCATTTTGTCAGAAACATTTCATCATATTCATTATACAATACAGTTTGCTCCTTATACATGAATGCATTGTTCAAATGGAGACAACAACTTAATAGTACAATATGTATTTCATTTCAACCCCAAAAATATTAAGATTCCATTTAATTTCATTTTGTACATTTTTCATGAACAGAAAAATCTTTGTAAGGACTTACTTCACATTCATTGTTTGATAAAATTTGTGTTGCATTTTGTGCATTTCATAACTTTTCAAAGAGTTTTACTCTTAGATTACTGTGAATAGTCTTTGTCAATGTAATGAAATATAGATAATTTTGTTAAATCATTCTTCCATTTTCTCCTCATTTCCTCTGTGCTTATATAGATAATATGATGTGAGAAACATTGTACAAACATAGTGATATATTTTCATTGTTATTATTGAATGAAATTAAATGAGATTAATTTGGATGCAATAGAGTTACATGGAAGCAGGCGATGATCAGGGAGGTGAGAGAGTAGAAGGAACAGCCACCAGCAGGACAGAGAGCACACAGAGCATGGTGCTTGCATACAAGAGAAGGCGCAGAGGAAAGGGTCCGGTAAGATAGATGCCTGTGCCTTACTCCTTCTGCACGCTGTATGCACTTACTAACAAGTAGTAACAAAAAATAATGTATATATAATATAATAAAGCATTAATAATTTTCTAAGAAGCTTGCTCTCCTGTTTTATTTCTTTTGTTTCAATAACTTTCTGCTCTTTTATAATCCAGTTAACCTAACCAGAAACCAATGTATTTTTTTGGTTGAATATGAAAGTTGTGCTAAAAATAGTATTTGATGCATTCATGGTTTCTAAAAGGTTATAGCAAGTATAAGACTTAGTCTGAATCGCTATTCACCATTATAAGTGATATGTGAGTGTATGTATGAAGTTAAATTGTATATAAATTTAGTAATTCAACATATCATTTGCAGCAAAAACTGTTACTGTTCCTTGTCTTTAACCCTCTTTCTGCACAAGCTTACAGAATAAAAAATGAGAATAGTCTGCAATTGAGTTTGAAGCTAGCAAATTCTTTCATTTTGCCAGCAGGTCTGTGTACTATTTAAAAGAAAAAAGAGGCAAGCACATATTGCAAGTCTGAGTAATGTCACCAATAATCAATCACATTTTTAGGCTTTCGATTGTACCAATCTATGTGTTTTTAATAGCTTTTTGACTTGCCATTATTTTTCGATTGATTTTCCTGGAAAGCTAATACAAATTAGGGCCATTGCTTGAAGTATTAGGCATAATAGTACTTGAAGAGTAAACCAAACTTGTTCTTGTTCATTTTAGAAAATGGTTTACACAATTTGTAGCTATGAATTATTCACATGATTTTCTTGCACCCTTAAAATGAAATAATTCTATGTGATGTGTGTCCAGCTTTAGCTATCTGCCTGCTTTGCTAAAAAAAATGCCAATATTGAAAACAAAATATATAAAAAAGCTAACTTGAAAAGCATTCATTTTCAAATTAAAGCTTATTGACTTTGTTCATGTTTTAAGTTTTAAAGGTTTGCTTGAATTTGTGCTTATTCAGAAAGAAAATGTAATGAAATTGATGCTTGATTTTGTCTTATTCGATGTAAGTTTTTAATTACTATTAATATTTTTCATTATCTTATGCAATGATTTAATAATTTTTAGAGTGATTAAAATGAAAGAATTGATTGAATTATCTTTATTTTTTTTGTATTCTATGAAATTTTTTATTTCAACCAATTGATCAATTTTGTCTGTGAAATTAATTTTTGATGTGGACTGTGTACATTAAAAAATATTTTGTTTTCATACAAAATTTGTTCAAGTCATCTCAATTTTTGAGTAATTTTCATATTAGTTCAAGACTTTAACTTCATTAAATGTATATGTCAATCCATAATTTCAACTCCATTTTTGTGTCGTCATGTAATTTATTAATCATCATATCCATGTCATTTCATAACTCCTAATCATGTTTTCATGAAACTAAATTGCATCTAACTTCATTTTCCTGTTTTGGAATTGTGATAACAGCATAGAGTAAGTAATATTCATCTTAATAAAAATGTTAAATTGGCTTATTGATGTTTTAATGCAGTAAATTAATGTTTCATTCTTTTAATGCCGTAAAATTGACTTGTCAATCTGTTAATGCATTAATCTGATGTATTTTTGTGTGCTTTTATGTGCTCTTGATAAACGTAACTTTAACAAAATGTTTGCTTTCTCTTGCTGACTTGTAATGCTTTGCCAAATGTTGGATTTTGCCTCTGCTGGACTGCAAATAACACCTGTATACATGTAAATGATGTCAATATTTTAATTACTGTCTTGTTTCTTGTTAAACTGTAAGATTACAACTTTTATACTGTCCTCTTTTCGGTGCATATTTCCAGTTTTCGGTGTGAAGAGTTTGATATTGTATGTTTTTATGGTTTTATCTGGTTTGGAATATGGGGCTTTGGTTTTGAATCATACATGGCCAAAACATATAGAATAAAGTGCACTTTTCTAATTTGCACACATTTCCACAAAATTATTGATGTTGGATAATCTTATATTGTAAATCAACTGTTGCTTGGACAGGCTTATTTTTTAGTTTGGAGTGGATGTGGACTATTTAAAAAAACTTATTTTGCATTTTGTGGATGTATATTCAACAAATAGTGTTTCAAAGAAAGGTACAAATCAATGTTTCAATGTTGTCTGTATATCAAAATGGGAAGACTATCTTGTTTATATTGTTGCTCTCTTTACTCAACTAATGTTTCCTGTATAATGTTCCTTTTTCTCATCAATCTTTAATTTTTGTTTTCTCCTTATGATTATGTTTTCATGTATTATTGATATTGCTTGTGGATTATCTTAAAATAGTAAGGTTTTGTTGGACTTGAGATCCTGTGTTTATTGTATTTGGTGTTTTCTTTCAAACAATAACAGTCTTTCTTGATATTTCTATAATTGTCTTCGCTTTTATCAGGGAATAACATTTTGATGGAAAGAACTTGTTAATTTTAAATGGAAGTAAAATGTGATTTTGTACTCCACATAATTGTATAAAGCTCTTCATTATTCTGTTTTGAAAATTAAATATATCGGCTCTTGACCCAAATGAATCGGTCAGCAGATAAATTATTTGATCAATATTGATTGCTCAAATTATCCGATTGAAACAACAGTATCTTCGGCCAACTATTATCCTTTCAAATTTGACCTTTGATCTTTGACCTCCTTGCAGCAATCTGGCCAGCAGATGCCCACTGCGCAGGACAAGAACGAGTTCCAGACTCTCCTCATCAAGTCCGCCAGAGGGATTCCGTCTCACAAGCTCCTTTACTTCCATCGCTATCTCATGGACTATAATGGCAAGGACGGTGGAGCAGAGTTTCTTGATAAGGATCTCATCTTCTATCTGGAGGCTCAGAGATTCAAGGTAAAATATGAATTCATTCATAGAGATGTATGATAGATCAAGTGAATACTGTTTGAGCTGAAATTTTTGCTGAGGATTTTTTTCGTGAATTTCGGGCCATGAATTCACTTTTCACTCATTAGAATGCCCATAGATGTGTGTACAGCAATCTTTCAAAACATGAAAAATCACAACTCACTAATGTGTGAAAAGGTCTGAAATTCTGTGAATTTGCTAAAATACCGGTACATGTATACAGTGTATGTACCATAAATGATTAGATTTTGGTTTATTGGTACTTTGCAGAATCGAGTGATTTCATAAAGATATCACATACATGTAATATTACTTTCCATCTAGTAGAAGCAATATAAAAATCCTTTTTCTTTAATTTTCTATACCTCGTTCGTAACTAGTAGATATTCTTTAGACATTTCTAAAGACAATTATTAGTTTCTCTTGTACAAATTTTTGAAAATTGACTAATTATCCCAATGTTGAGGTTAATTGTTAAATGTTAAAAAATTGACTCATCAGCACATCAATAGCAGATATTGTTTGTGAGTGCTTATTGGTGAGTAGAATGATAATTCAGATAAGTCATGGCATTTCTTCCCTGAAACTATTTCTTTTATTTTTGTATCTTCACAGGAAGCTTGTCATTCTCATATGGACATGACTCTCCTGAAGAAGAAGGTGACTGTCATCTTGGACTGTTTCATCGAGTCTCCTTTATCAAACTCGGGAGTTCTGGTAAGAACCCTTTTACAAAATGAAATTTAAGTAGATGATTTAAACCTGTCTGTAGTGGCCACGCTCTGATCAATGTAGACCAATGGCGTTTGTAGATCGATTCTAAACCTCACACTTTGATCCAACAGGATATGGTAAACTGATTATAACAGATAGGTGGCCAGTAAGACCAGGGATTTAACAATTCCCTGGTAAGACGGATACGTATGGGTGTTGCTAGAAAGTTGCAATCAAAAGAAAATCAGCTGCAAGTCAAATGTAATTGAACTCGCAATTTAATCCGCACATGGTCTGCACTTTGAACAAGAAATGTTTCAAAGAATGATTTTGATTGATGTGAAATAATCAACTACCTCTTGCAATTCATTATAGCATTTTAGCAACACTTCCATAAGACCGCTGCCACCAACAGTAGGTGATAAGAAACGATATCTCATGATACTGTCTATCAGTCCAATAGAGCTGAGAATAAATAATTCTACTACTGTTTCATCTAATGGAATAACAGATGTCAAGGGTCCTATTCTTTGAAAAAGGTTTTCATTTTCCCCTATTTTTTCCTTTAAAAAAAAATCCAGATTGACATCTCCACAGAGATGGCAAGCAAAGTGAGCAAGAAAGCAGACATCTTCTTGAAAGACACCGGCAAAGATCCTCACAACCCAAATTTCTTTGACGACGCCCAGTACGCCTTGTTCAAGGAGATGTTGCCTTACTTTGCAGCGTTCAATAAGCGATACCAGCAGCCGTCCTATCAGCAAGACAGATTGCCATGTAAGTTATATTTTTATTTAAAAGTTAGAGATTCTGTACAGCCCACATCGTGGACCACTGAGGCGATAGGTGGGGAGATGGCAGGGGGCTGCATCCCCACACTTTTCTCAGTGAATGTGTGCAAGCGGATGGTAGTGTGTTTAAATTGTGAAACACGATCCCCACATTTAAAAGTTCTGAAGGCTCTGTATATCACCACAAGACATTACCTTGTAATTTTTAAAGAGATATTTGACGATGACCAGTACGCCTTGTTTTAGGAAATGCTGCCTTACTTTGCAGCGTTCAATAAATGTTACCAGCAGCCTTCTTATCAGCAAGACAGATTACCATGTAAGTCATTATTATTATTTTTTTTTTTAACAAAAGTTAAAAGTTTCTGTTACGCAACTGGGAGGGGCTGCATCTCCTCATCTATCTCAGTAGATGTGTGCAAAGATATAGTATGCAGTTACTCTGAGCTAGAAGGGACAAGGGAATTGACGAAACAAACCACTTCCAAAGCCTTCACAATAGCTCTTTGCACACAAAAGAAATTAGTTTCCTTGTTGATTCAGTGAACAGGTGTGGCAGAATGTAAGAGAAATTATATTTTCTTATGTACAAAGAGCTATTCCCGAGTTTACGCTCAACAACGGAGCGGTGCAACGACGGGATAATTCGTCAGATTCCTGCGTTCTTGCTAACCCGTCCTTATTCCCTCCGTTGCTCTTAACTTCTGTTACACTACTCGCCTCACGGCAGTTTGCAAATTGAGTGCGACGTCAGGAATCGAGCTTTCACGCCGAAATCCTAAGACTGTGTTAAAGGTTACGTGATTTGCATAATAGACACGTTATACGCTTGACCGCCTCTGATTGGCTACGTTCCTGCATCTAAGACGGACGCTGGATTCAGCAAAAACCGTTGTAGAAATCTGCTCTTCGCCGCTGTTGTCACTGGCAACCAGCTAAGCCGACCTAGACAATGGTCAAATGGTATTGATCAGCGATTTTGCCGTCCGTGGTGACGATGCGTAACCTTGCTATTGTTAATGCTTGAAAGGAATTTGTTTACTTTTACAATGATTTAATATGCTCACAGAGAGTGTGTACAAATTGAAAATATCTACTCCTCTACTTCTAAACGCATTCCACAATCTCTGTATATCAGCACAAGATTTTCAAGGGTATTTCTCCACAGCCTGTATATCAACATACTTCCAAGAAACTTGCACAGCAATGGCCATGAAACTTGCTTGGAAAAGTTTGTTTAAAGAAGTTAGAGATTCCACATGGTCCTCTCATCAGCAGGACAGATTGTCATTGTTATTTGGGTATTTCCATGGGGTTGGGTCCACTTTTCATGCAAAGTCCATGTAACGTAGTGATCCAATTTGTCACTTCACCATGAAGATCAATTCAGATCTTCTTAAGCTTTGATCTATTGATGAAAATTGCTTTTTTTTCTCAGTAACACACATTTGGATTTGAAATCTTTTCTGGATTTGAAGGTACAGGTATTAAAAAATTTCACTACGTTACATGGACATCCCACTGCTTTTGCATGTGCAAAAAATTGTCAGGTATCAAATTCCAATATGCTATGGTCTTTGTGGAATACTTCTGGGTGGGACACAGTTTTGGGGCAATGTCATTATTTTACAATACTTGCCTGGTTTGAAAAAGCCACAGATTTAGGGTTTCTGGATGTCACAAAAATAGACCTAACCCCGTGGAAATACGCATTTGTGAATATGGATATTTATCCTGAAGAATCCTATCAAAAATGAAAGTTGAAAAAAACTTATGAAGTAATTGAAAGAAGAGACATTAAATCCACTGTTCAAATTCCTGATAACTTGGCAGGATGTTTTGAAGAAAGTACTTGTCCAAAACTTAATTTAAAAAGATTTATCAATTATTTTCATAATATATGTTTGTGATTATTGTTTAGTTTCAAAGTACGAGAAGCTCTCCAAAGACCGTCTGAGGAAGTTCATGGAAATGAAGGACCCGATAACAGAGTTCAAGTTGCCGCTGGTTCAAAACCCACCTCAGAACCGCACAGGTGGGACAGGTATAACATTCTCGATCAACGATGGACTACAATGGAAGGTAAACGGACATATATGTATTGAATTTATTAGTGATATATTAAACTTCATTTGCAAAAGAGCATCTTATTCTTTATATTCTGTGCAGATTTTTCTGTGAGTCACTTTTTTCCCATTTACATGTATCTTATCCTTAGTCCCCCCCCCCAAAAAAAAAAAGAAAAGAGAGAAAGAAAGTTGAATTACTATCTTTTAATTATTAAGAATTTGGCAAAGAGAAAGCGCTGACGTAGCAAAAAACAAAATCCTCACAAAACAGTGCAAGTACATCAATGTCTGTGCAATATGTGTCTGATTTTGGCATCCGTTACTTTCACAAAAGATTCATACCATGAAAATTTATCCTTTTGGACCTCACTAGCATATTTTTATAGTGTAACTATTAATAGGTTATGTCATCGTGATAGCATTTGGAGACAGCAATCTTGTAAAATAAAACAAAATATGTATCATTTCGGAAGAGATAAAAGGGAAAAAATTATGTGACCAACAGTCATTCTGCACATTCCTCCTTCCCCTCTCAGCAAAGTTGCCAATCGGTGGAAAATGCATTTGTATCATAAAATGTTTCTCTTTGTTGTAAAATTATTTGATCATTTGAATCCAATGAGCACCTTGGTGAAATCTAAATCCATTTTATCTTCTGGGGGTTGTTTCATGAGCTTGACGCCAGCGACAAGCAGTCATTTTGCAACAGTAACCAGAGTAACAGTCAGCGATAGTGCTTTTCATCCTATCAAAATTAAGGATTTCATTGGATCTGTCAGCGCTGACTAATTGTTGCTGGCGACAAACTTCATAAAATGCCCTACCATTCCGATAACCTAATTACCATAATCCATGCATGCCACAATATCTGAATCTAAAAATATTTCGTTTCTATCACAAACATTGCATGCCCCTTCTCTTTTTACATTCATTTATCTCTGAGTTTCATTGTGTATTCTTTGAATGCTAAAATGTTATGCATGCACATAATGTTCTTTTGCATGTTTCCTTTATAACTTATTCAAACCATTTATTTGACTAGATGATAGAATCAAACGTTGCAGCAATTATGGGATGATACATCCGGTTGAAAATGGGAAAGTTATAATATATTCCATCCAAATTTCTCATCAGTTTGGAGATATTCCCCAAAAAGTTCAAAATTTGTGGGACAAAATATCTTTCAGTTTTTCAAATATTCAGCAGTAAAACAAGTATTTTGCTTCTTGGAATTTTTTTGGGGTTGTTCATTTTTTCTGATTATAATTGGTTCTATTCAATGAGACACCAATAATTTTTCTTCAAATTTTGCTCTGAAATGGTATTATGAATAAGAGTGTTCATCAAAATTGCAAATTGTTTCATCATCAAAGAGAAACTAAATTGATCATATTTTCTTTTGTTTTCTATTTTCCATCTGGCAAACGTGAATAGAAAAGAGCACCAGTAAATATGTATAGATTTGATTAATTTTTTTTTACCATTTGGTTTCTCTGGTGATCTTGCTGTAGAATTTCCAAGGGTTCATTGAGTTTCATTTTCTGTCATGCACTCTGAATGAGATTTTTTCATGGAATTTGTGGGGGTTTTAGGAGATGAGTGTTATTTCTGTAAACTGTAAAACATGTATTCTTCCAACTTTACTTTTTCTGTGTTTCTAGAAGCAGGTAAGACTACTCTTTATATCTCTCATGGGGGTGTTGCTAGAAAGTTGTGATCAATTGTAAATCAGCTGCAAATTTGTAGCAAATTTAAATGTGCATTTTGAGTTACGCATGGCCGGTGCTTATAGCATTATGATTTTTATTGGCGCCTGCCAGTTACTGTAAATTCAATTTGCAATTGATTCCAATTTTCAAGCAACACTCTTGGTTTAGCTTTTGTGCACTTACATCATCCTGTAAAACTCATGTCCTCTCATGTAATTAATTCATTTTAATCAAAGGCACACAGTTGGTCAAGTCATTACAATTTTTTTTTATTTCTGAAATGAAGAGGATGGTGAAGGGAGATTATGAGATGGGTATTGTTTGATTGTATTGGCATTTTGGTGTTGGGGATGATGACGATGATGATGATGATGGTGATAATGATGATGATGATGATGATGAATTTTTTTTACTTAAATGAACACATATTTATATCTATTTTGTGCTTTCGGAGTATTAATTAGCATTCTGGAGTTTTGGTCAAACATGTTTTAATCATTGTGAAGCTGATGATGATAATACATTTTTTAATTAAATGATTTTTGTATTCGTTTGGTTAATTTTGATTGTGATAATTGTCTTGTTTACTTGAATTGAATTCCATATGGTACAATGATTGTAAGATTCAATGTATATCCAATGAAGTATTACAACTCAGTTGAATAATTTCTGGATTATGAAATAGAGTTTGAATCCTAGATATTTATTTAATCCCATATTTTTTTTTTTTTTATTAATCTCTGATTGCCATCCACCATCTGGCAAGATATATTGGGGTCTATCGTTATGAATTACTAAAAACTGTTCATTCTCTGATTTGTTTGGTTGAAATATGTACATCAAAGTTTAACTTATTAAAACAATTTATCTAAACACTAAAATAATCAGGCATCTCGTTCATCGGTAAGTATTCCGGGAGTTTTCGGAAACACCACCTCCTCTATTTGGTCTTTAGGCTATTGGAGAACACACACACAAGAATCTACAATATTTGGTTCTAATGGATATATTTTTCAATTCCCTATTCCCACCACAAACACACAAAAATAATGTTTGTCCTTCGAGCTTTGTGTCCCTGTATTTTTTTGTGATGGGTTCCCTTATACCTTTTATGGCTATCGGTTGCGTATTGCTTAAATAAAATCATCACAATCACAACCAATCCTCTTACACTTTTACAAAAATTACTCTTTGATCTACCATTGAGATACCCAGAAAAATGGCATTTTTCCTTCAGTTCCAACTTGACATCTCAATTTAAGAATCCTCAATTGGATTTATTGTATCTTTTCGTTTTGGGAAAGCTCTCTTTATCCAACTCATATATAACCTTTAGTGTACTGTAGCAAGTACTAATATTTTACTATTCTGATTTTCACAACAATGTAATTTGTCTGGCTTGCTGCTAAACTTTGGGCATATATTCTTGTCTTTTTTCAGTGATTTGTCTTGTTCCTCTTTGGGATGGGGATTGATGATTCTTGTTCCTTTTGTGCTACTTTTAATTTGTTTGTTTCTTTTTGTCATGCATTACAAAGGAATGGGCACAGCTTGAAATGCAACAATAAGTGGAGGTCAGCTAACAAAACATGTCTCTTTTATTTAATAGCACTACTAATCTCTCATCACATGCACTTTGTGTAAATGTAGTTATTTTTTTTTATAAATAGAAATTGCAATATGTTAATTTGTTATTCTAACATAGTTTGCACTTTTTGTGCTATTAACAGATAGTAGGATGGTAATATGAAAATTTACCGGTATTTTTAGCAGTCCTGCTTTATCGAAAAACTGTGTCACTAGTCATCATTATTAAGTTCATGGAATATTTTGTAAATATCTTATTTATTTTTTTTTAAATATAAATATCTTTATGTTTTTTTTATAGATATCGTGTAGCTATGAATGGCATGTTTACAACTGAAGTGTCAGAATTTTGTTGATTATTGAACCATGGATATAGATACACAAAATTAAAGTTTGGGGAAATAAAACTAGAGATTACTCTTAGGAAATAAAAACCTGTCAGAGCAGCTCTTATATAAGAACTTAAAATTAGAACCATCCTTGAACAAAAAATCAAAGAAATTCATACATTCATTCATTCATTCTAATATATGATGTACACTTAACCACATACATAAACTGTGATTGAATGAGTTATTCTGCAAGTGCAATGCTACAAAAACTCAACACAAATAATATCCTTCTTGGGGGTCAATTACTTAAAGACAATTGCCATTGATAAAATTGCACCTTAGACCATAGTACACGATAATTGCACCATAATTACCCCCCCCCCCCCCAAAAAAAAAAAAAAAAAAAAAGAGAAGGAAAAATAGAATTTTGCCTTGGACCATATTACAACCATGACAACATTCTGAAAGAAAATTTTCCTGCAAAATGTATTCCACCTTCTCAACACAATGAAATACAATTAATTTTGAATCCTTACAAGAGGGTATTAAAGAAAATTGTTAGTCTTTTGTAATCTCTTGTATGTACATGTATTGGTTTAGAGATTAAAATGTCCTAGCTGGTACCAATTGTCCAGATCAAATTAATTATAAAAGAAGTATTAACCTTCAGTTTATTGTTAGTCTGTCATTAAGTATTAGTCATTTAATAAGCTTGAGGGAGTTATTATGAGTTTTTCTCCCTCAGTTCTGTATTCAGAACTACAATTTCACCACAATGCTGTGCAGGTATTTTTAGTTTTACACACATTCACCTTTGCAGTTTAGTTTGCAGTTTTTGCTTCAGTTTTTGTTTCAAATTAATAGAACCTTTTTACTTCAGTGTGTTGTACACAAGGAGGAGTATGTCCCCCACAATGTGATTTTTGTTTAATATGAAAATTAAAATTTGCTCAAATTTCAAAAGTTTTATATCTGAGTCAACTTTGTTAGTGATTTCAAAATCATAAACCTCTACAGAAATATATACTTCTGTAACTTTTTACTCAATACAGGTAAGAAAAATAATGTAATGAAAGTCTTGCACCAGAATGTCTCCAGGTCTGTTTTTGTAAAGTCATCCCAAATTTGATGGCAGCTTTTCACAACAAAAGTAGAACACTTTTGAAAGCTGAAAAGAGATTGAATGATTAGTACTAATATAAGAAAATCAGCCTTAGATTTGATTTATAAAGCTTTTTAAACAGCAATTCTTGTATTAAATTAATCCTTCTTTTCTGTCAGTTCCTACTATTGAAAATTTAAAGTATAATTCAATTAAAGCTTATATGTACTTTTTCAATCAGCTTTGACTATTTTTAATGCTTTTGAAGCAACAGGTCCTATAATTAATATGTATTTTCTATAGTATCACAATAAGTCTCACATTAAATTAAGTTCCTTGGTAAAACGTCTTATAGACATGAATACATCAAGGATTTGGTTATTATACAGATAGCGATCTTTTAATTTATTGCTGTTTGTATTTCCAAAGAGGAGTCATTTACGAAAAGAAATTATACCTTTATATAGTTTGATGGCTAATTTTCTTTGTCTTTACAGAATTCTCTTAGTAATGTTGAAGTCATTTTAGAAAAAATCTGCAGTCTGAATAGAAATAATGAACAATTAAATAAAGATTAGTTTAACTTAATTTATATTTGATAATTATGTAAAGCATATAGGTAGTATGATGCACTTCTAGTAGTACTAGTAAGTTATTCACATTTTTTGTTGGTGTTGTTGATTAAGTAAATGTTTTAAAGCACAAATAATTAATTTATCTTCAGTTCACGTATCCTGATCGAGACTATTTGTAAAAAAAAACAAAAACAAATTCAAAATAAACACGGCACCAGCACTCAACAAAATGTATTACTTTCTAGGGCATACTAGAGTTGGACATCTGATAAATAAGAATCATAGTAGTTAATTCACTACACTCATTTCACCAATTGAAAGTTGCTGGAAAGTTGCAATTGATTTAGAATCATTTGCAAAAAAAAAAATCTATACATGTAATTATACAAACATTTTGAGCGACGCAAGATGTGTGTATGGAATATGTGTAACAATGATTTTGATAGGCCGGTGCTGACCATCTGTAATTTACAATCATAACAACTTTTATCATATAAATTGGATAACTCTTTGGGGGGATAAAGGCAAGTATTTATTCTTTTCAATCATTTCAACTTTCTGGCAACATTCCCTTTAGGTAGAATGGTTGAAAATGCTTCATTCACTCTTCATCTAAAAATTGATAAGTCTTGCCATCTCGCTAGCATTTGTATGATTGATCTAATTATTAAATTGTTTGGATATAGGGTGAGTATGACAGGTAGAACCATTCAAATGTTGAAAATATATATACTTGTTGTCTTCATTTAGGAAGTTATAATTATATAAATCTGTTATATAAAGCATCTCAAGTAGGATTAAATTTCATCCTTAGTTATAATTTTAAATGAATCAAAGGTCCTGGCTTGTGGAGAGAGCAAATTTAATTTACATGCAGCTCTCCATTCCCCATGTTCTACCTTAAAAATATTACAAATGGGAAAATGTGTCTTATATTTGAAATCAAGTTCATCACTCAACTACGAATGTTCCACAAACCTAAACAAAAAAATAGTGATAAAGATTAGATGTTTCTCCGCATATGGCTTTTCTGGAAGAATTTTTGTTAATATATTTTGTTGCCCTTGGTGGTTTTTCACCAAATTGTTTTTAATTTTACGAATGCCAATAGGAAAGACCAGAGTATATTACTGAATGTAATACACATAAGATTCTCTATCATTTAGCAGGAAAACTGATACAAGTTGTTTGTAAAGTCGTTCTTAAAGTATTTTTAATGTGGTGATACATGACCTTGGCTCCATTATTTTGACATTCTCATTTTCTCCATTCATTTCCAGGTGTTTGATGGCAACGAGGGAAATGATGCGGCCAGCGAAGTGGGTTCTGTCCAGGTTCCTCGTAGCGCTAGGCCTAGTAGCACGAGAGATTCTACTTCTACTACAGGATCATCACAGCAGAAGACGTACAGGAATCTAACGAGGTCACTGGACTCAGTACACACTCCACCGAGACCTAATAGGGTCAGCATGGTTCCGAGGCTGTCCGTCGTGGTCCAGGACCTATAATTCTAACTTCGGGTGTTACTCCAAAGATTTTCCTGTTAAAATCAACACAGAAGAAGCTGTATAGGAATCTGACAAGGTCTTTAGACTCAGTTCACACTCCACCTAGACCTAACAGGGTCAGTATGGTTCAGAGGCTATCCGTTGTGGTCCAGGACTTGTAATTTCTTTTTCGAGATCAGCACAGCAATAGTGCCAGACCTGGCAGCACCAGGAACTCTACTTCCACGACGGGATCGCCACAGCAGAACAAGTACAGGAATCTGACAAGATGTTTAGACTTGGTACACTCTCCACAGAGATCTAATAAGGTTAGCATGGTTCCAAGACTATCTGTTGTAGTCCAGGACCTGTAATCCTACCTTTGAATGCTATGCCACAGACGTTACTTTCACTACAGGAACAACATAGCAGAAGCCTCACAGGAATCTGAAAAAGGCTTAATACACACTATATGACCCAGATATAATTCCAAGTTGAGCATTAAATGTTGACATTTTAATGATTGATGATATCCTCTTAAATTGTGAGGCTTTTTTTTTTTAGATCGGGGACCGAGTTTAGAATTATAGCATTCATTACGGATTAGAAGTGAGTTACGAGTATAATACTCTCAGTGATATTGGGTAAATATTTTTTCCAAGAGATTCTGAATATCATGTTTATTGATTTCTTTATTCCCATCTTCCTTCTTTTATACTATATTGGTATATTTTTCTTCACTATGCAGCATTTTGCTTTGTGTTGGTACATTCTTGGTAAACACTAACTTTTAAAAATGAATTGTATGACATTGTTTTATTTCAAATTAGAAATCTCAATTTTGTACATGTTTACATTATGCATTTTGTGTATTTAGATTTAATGTAATACATAATTAAGAGATTAGAACTCTTGGGTTGCATTTTATAAAGCTGTTCATAGATCTACGCACGACTCTATGAACGACTGGTGACCCTTTCTCAGGTATGATTGAGCGACACAAGTTCATTTGGTGCATGAAAGGGGCAATAGTCATTTGTAGACAGCTTTATGACACACAACCCTGGTATGGAAATACGAAACTACAAAAATGTTATGATTCCTATAATTTATACTTGTGCTGCTCTTTAATAAATCTGAAAATAGTACTTTAGTAAAACATTCCCTTTATTGGTATTCATGAAGATGTTTATTTTTGGAAATTACATAATCATGCATCAGAGACAATTATCAAGTGCTTCTATTTACATTCCACTGCATACTTCATAATTGTGTTTAATTGATTGAGGATTTCTGCTGATTATTTTTCAAATATTTGATCATCAAATGTATTCGACATTTCTAAACTGCAAAATACAAGTGTTTTATTTTTATCTCATGTTTCTGACTTGTAATTGAATATTTATCATGTGTATTAAATTGTATTGCATAGTTACTGCTTCCAACGAAAATTCCAATATTGTTCCATCCATTGATTTCTCAAATCTTCATAGCTTATTCCAAATGCGTATACTTTCCAGCGATGAGGTAATCTTCTATAATGGTCTCGGATTTGTCAAGTTTTCAAGTATTTGATAATTCAATTTGCAAGTTCTCTAGACTTGTATTGTGCCATTGAAATCATAAGTATTCATAACTTCATAGTTCATTCCAAATGCGTATACTTTCCAGCAACGAGGTAATCTTCTATACTGGTCTCTGATTTGTCAAGTTTTCAAGTATTTGATAATTCAATTTGCAAGTGGAGGCGCCGTGGTGTAGTGGTCATGACTCTCGCCTTTCAACCAGAGGGTTGTAAGTTCGAATCCCACCCATGGCGTCAATTTCCTTCAGCAAGAAATTCATCCACACTGCTGCACTCAACCCAGGTGAGGTTTATGGGTACCTGGTATGAATATTTATTCTTTGAAATGCCAAGTGCGCTGGTGGCTGCCGGGCTAAAGCCAGGGTAATAATATTGCAAAGCGCCTTGAGCACTCAGCAGAGTGGATATGTGCGCTATATAAATTGCATCTATTATTATTCTCTAGACTTGTATTGTGCCATTGAAATCATAAGTATTCATAACGTACTAGCAAAGAATTACACGTATATTGGTATGCAAAAAAAATCCTTCCATCAGAAAGTCCAATGATTCCATCCATATTTGATATCAATATTCCTCATAATTTATTCCAAAGAGAATGACATTGCACAATATATTTTTTCATTTATCATGCTGAATATTATTATGATGAAAATTGTTAGTATATATTAGGCTAGTATATAAGTGATGAAAGTCGTGACTGTATATATTCAGCCTCTTTTTAGATTTATGGCCTCTGATGTATCTAATGTGCTAGATATTGTACTTTCCTTATAAATAAAGTCATAGATTTATTTTTTGCCTCTTATCCGGTTTTAGATGATGTGTATATATTCATTTACAGCTGATATTTATGAAATAATATTAATGCAGAAAGTAGTTTGCTCTCACTAATGTGAAGATGATCACAATGCAGTATTTTAAAATCATGAAGATCAATCAATTTTTATTTTTTCATTCTGTTTTTTTGGGGGGTAGTTTTCCAAGTACTCTTACAATCAGGTTGAAGAGAATATTAAATCTATAGTACATGTGTATCTATATTAACTATTGTTATTAAAAAAGGTGTATAACATGTAGTTGATTTCAATCCTTGAAAAATTGACTTCTAAAGGAAAATTGAATTTGGGTGCCACCTTTTCTCTTTAAGACTAACAAATTTGCAACACCTTACGATGTTCATGTTGCATTATAGGTCTGAAGTTTACAATTGTGGCTGAAAAACAAACTAAATTTAGATTTATATAGTGGATCAACAACATTCCAGGGTAATAGATTGTCTCATTTTGTGTGCATTAATCTGACAATATGCAAAGTTAAATAGAATTAGACAGATTAGTTTGAAATAAAAAAAGTATTTTATTGGCTTTCACACATATCTTTAGATTGATTCAAAAAAAAGAAAGAAAAGCAAATCCAAGTTTTTTATTTTGCTAGAAAAAAAATTGTGCTTGCAAACACAATCCGTCCATGTTTTTATTATGCTTCTATTTTGCACAATTTGAGAAAACTTTCATTGTTGGTGTTTGACTTTGAAAATAAGTGGCTGGTTTATTTATGGCTTGTGGTAATTTGTATCTCTATTGCACATATGAACAAAGATTTTGATGTATATATTTGTATTATATGTCATAATAAACTTCTATATCACCTAAATGTAAGAAGAAATTGTCTATTAGTTCATTTCATGTGTTTCTGTGAATTAGAACGGATGCCACAAATTTACTGAACATCTCGAAAGGTTCGTCTAATTGGTAGAAATTAATTATCAATAAATTAAATCATTTTTTTTTAAATTTACAAAATGATGGAGTTCTGATGAATTTCATTGATAGAGATATGTTGAATACGATGAAAATTTGAAAAATAATGTAGGATTAAAGAAAGAGAGCTAATGATTACAGAAGCAATAAATAGAAAATACTTCAGATTTCATCAAATCAATGTTTTTACTGGAAACAGATTTATTACAATACTTCAGCTTACATTGCGGTATATAATGATTATTTTACAGAAGATTCAAGATATACAGCTCTTGATATATATACAGTGACAGTATGAAATCAGAGTTTATCATTTCAATCAATTATATTTTTTAGTCATAAAAGAAAAATGCCATACAAGGCACATATCAAGGTTATTTATTATACTAATAGTAATAATAGTAATAATAATAACAATAACAACAATAACAATAACAATAATAATAATAATAATAATACACAACATAGCTTAATACGAAGTGTTTCTAAGTACTCTGAGCAATATTACCCGGCGATAGCATGGTAATAATGTTAAATGTTTGTTTAATTTCATCTTATGAATCAAATCTCCCTACTTTCAGAGGTACCGATCAGTCCAGAATATGTAGGAGGCAAAATTAATGAAACAGCTGACGGGGAATAGTTTTCCTGGTATCTCATTGCAATTTGTATGTATTGTAGCATAATTGCTACACAAATGATGTTTTGTTTAGCAACTTTTCACATAGGACTGTACAGTAGAGTGGTGAAGATGATTCCTCTGTGTCTAAAACTGCTAATCAAATATGAAAAGTGATATTATTCCCTGGCTGTACAAAAGTGAGAAAAAACATGAAAACAATAACCACTATCACCTATTTACTTGTGATGAAAGCCTTAAAACACACCTCGTTCATATTCTGGAAAGGTTTACATCTCTGTACAGTAACTTATCTAACAAATAATCAGCTTCACCCCTAAACTTAATTTGTAAAAACCCTGTTTAAAATCTAAGTTACATTGAGGTTTATATCTTGCCAATTTTGCCAATAATGAGTACACAATAATTACTCGCTGAACAAAAAAAAATGGGGGGAGGTGAGTGAACTAATAAAAAAGTACCACATAAATTAAACAAAACCAGTCACATTACATAAAATGAACTTAATGTGATTTCTGTAACACTGTGCCCTTAGGGACTATGGCAAAAAAGTTGTAATCAATTGTAAAAAGAAATATTGCATTCCTGTTGACTCTAGACTTTCTAAAAGCAGATGACCATGCAATAATGTTTCCGATCAACATTTACTGACAAACTTCAATTTGCAATTGCTGAACAAAAAAAAAGCTAAAAAAAAATTACCACAAATATTAAACATAACCAGTCACATTTCACAGGAGGAACTTAAAGGGGAATTACACCAAGACAATAATGTACGGTCAATAAATGATGAAAAAGAAGACGAACAAACTGTGAAAATTTGAGCAAAATCGGATAATTCGTTCAAAAGTTATGCATTTTCAAAGTTATCATTTCAACATATATGCTGGGCATCCTTAAATTGGCATGCGTATAGTTAATTAGCATAATCTGTGATGTCATACATGGAGAACTCCTCATTCACTTTGTATATAAATTTTTTGAAAATGGATCAATATCACATCTCAAATGAGGAATCAACACCGTTCTTTCTAGAATGCTTGCAGAATTGATGTGGCTATAATATATGTAACCGAAGAAACAAAATTTTGTCTACTTTTCTTGAAAAAAAAAATGCGAAATTGTATGTACAAAACGAATGGAGAGTTCTCCATGTTGGTAGCCATTTTGTGCCTGTACGTTTGCCAATTTCAGGAGCCCATGAGGGGTGTAAATCAAAACTTTGAAAATTATAACTTTTGAATGGATTGTCGGATTTTGCTCAAATTTTCACAGATTAACCATTGTATTTTTCTTCATCTACTGAGCACTCATCAATGTCTGGGTGAAGTTCCCCTTTAATGTGATTTCTGTAACATTGTATTACCCACAGGAAGTGTTGCAAAAAAGTTGTTATTAATTACAAATTGATATATCCATTCTTGTTGGCTCCAGACTTTACTTATAAGGGCAATTTCACAGCTTTGTTATGACCATTACACTAACAGCGAGTACATATCTTGACTGAATTCCTTAAATTTAATATGTATGACACAGATACCACTTGTTTCATACAAGGAATTTCATGAATAATTTGCAAGAAATTCAGTTTTTTTGGCGTAACAGACATAAGACTTTTGTGGAATTGCCCATAAGCAGATGCCTATAATGTTTCTGATAAAATTTACAACTGCAACTTTTATCGACTGAAAATTTCTTGCAATGCTCCGTTTGAAACACTCCCTATGTTACATGATCTTAACCAAACCAATTTCTATCTAAACAAAACTGAAGGGAGCAATTGTTCCCTGGATAATTTTTCTTGGAAGCCCGCATTCCATAATCACGATCAAACCTGTCGCTATCTTTAGAAGTTCAGGAAACCAATGGTCTAATAACCATTGTAGATACATATACATCGTTTTCTGTGTACATTAAAAAAATCTGATTTTCATGTTTCAATAAGCAAATTACTTTAATAACTTCAATCTAGTTCCAAATGATTACTCAAAGCACAATAAGTAAGAATAAGGTTAGATGATACTATAGAAGTTAAAAGAAGAGATTTGACAAATATGAATTGTATTGAAGTAAAAATACAGTTACATATATTGCACGGGATAAATCTATTTGGAACTTTACATCAGTTTCATATACATTTATACTTAAGTCATTCTGGTGATGTCTTTCATTTGCCATTCTGGAAGAAAACGAGCACTATTGTATGAGCCAATTTACGGTCCTCACTTTGTATTGGCCTCCAAAATGGCCGACTAAAGTGTCATGCAAAACCAATAAAGGCATCTTATTATATGAATCCTTGTCCACACATATTTATGCAGAAATACAAATTTTCCGGAATAAGCACGATGATAGAAATTAGAGTGTGAATCACTAAACAGATAAACCAAATATTTTTCTCTCTCCAGAGATAAAGAGACAGAGAGGGAGAAGGCATGATCACAATAGGCAATCAGTTTCCCTCTTGAGAGAATATTTGGTTCAGCTCTTTGAATATTTACATTTCAATTTCTATCATCATGCAAATTTTTCAATTTTGGCACCCCTGCATACATACATCAGTGCAATTCTAACAATTTTCGAATAGCAGTTGGTGTACATGTCCATGAAAAGCAGCAAGCAAATAAAAGATTATTAAAAGCAAAGCTACATAAAACATTGTCCAAATGCCACCAACGTATTCAATTTTCGGTCTGTTATTGACACAAAAAAAGCCTAATATACAAACCTCAACAACACATATACTGGCATGCTAAAATAAAAAAATGAAGGAAAACAAAAACATTTAAATAACATTCACTGAATGACTCTTGAGAAAACTGGATGTGACAGAGTAAAAATAAAGGTCTAAA
This sequence comes from Temnopleurus reevesii, assembly GCA_036244855.1. NCBI lineage: Eukaryota > Metazoa > Echinodermata > Echinoidea > Temnopleuroida > Temnopleuridae > Temnopleurus > Temnopleurus reevesii. Next base: position 18,183 of record BQKZ01006728.1, on the reverse strand, counting down.
ATGGAGTCTTGACTACTTATTTGCATGTCGTTCAGATCTAGCCAATCACAATTGCTGTTGCATGTGTATCTCCTTACCAGCATAGATCGTTAGCCAATCACAATACTCCTTTAATCGGTAGCAGTTAATTTGAAACAATGTTTATTACATGTATAAGTGTATTTTATAGTTTGGTGCCAATAGGTAGTTTTTGTATTTCTTATAAATATAATATACATATTAAACAGATATAATTTTGAAGCAAAACTGCATGATTTGATGAAACTTTTAGAATAACTCAGAGTACTTTGAAAAGGAACTCTGAACTTTGCATATACCATGGTGCATCCACAGCTTAACTTAATCAACCAGATTATCTTAAATGATTTTCTTTCCATCAGAAAAAGAAAATTAAGTCTACATTTGGCACAGAAACTAAATAAAAACAAAACGCAAATGAGAGACTGAATTAAATGCATGATACATGTACAAGGCAATAACTGAATAATACGCTACTCATCTAATAAGTGATTGTATTAGTCCCTGGCTTATTAATGTAATGTATGCCCCCCAAATCTAATATTCCTGAGTCCTACTATCATATGCATAATAATGTTTGAGGTGAAGAGACGTTTGCTGCATATTGAGAAAAATACCCAGAAATTAATTCATTATTTCGCAGCAAAATAAAAGTCAGACTATTCAGAATATTGTCCAGTATTGATACATTACATTCCTCTAAAATTGATTAGATTATACATGACAATAATTGATTGTCTAAAATTCACAATCATAAGTACTCTATTGAAATAAAACATAAATAAAAAAAATTATATGACATCTTCCACGTCATAACAAATCATTGAAATAATGATCAGAAAATAATTTTTATAAAGTAGGAATTAAAAATACTTCAAATCATATGAGTTTGATAGTATGGCTAACAACTCAAAATATTTCAAATTAAAATACTTGAAATCATGTCAATTTATATGTATGTATAATGAATTTAAATGACACATGATGATTGATTTCTGTCTTCCCAGAAGATAAAATGAAGTAAAAAAAAGAGCTTGAGCTTTCGATCCTAAAAAAAAAGCAAATTGACAGAGAAGTGAAGTGAACACAAGCTCTTTTTTTACTTCATTTTACTTCACAGCTTTCCATCATCAGATAAGCAGTTTCAGCAGTTCTCGTTATTTATTTCCCAGAAGATACTCAAATATCAAATTTGAAAAAACAAATTTCTTCTGAATGTTCCAATATTAACCTAAAATTCACATTTTCTAAAAAAAAAAAAAAAAAAAAAAAAAA
>BQKZ01006728.1:0-12955 GCA_036244855.1 Temnopleurus reevesii | reverse complement strand
GGTAGAAATTAATTATCAATAAATTAAATCATTTTTTTTTAAATTTACAAAATGATGGAGTTCTGATGAATTTCATTGATAGAGATATGTTGAATACGATGAAAATTTGAAAAATAATGTAGGATTAAAGAAAGAGAGCTAATGATTACAGAAGCAATAAATAGAAAATACTTCAGATTTCATCAAATCAATGTTTTTACTGGAAACAGATTTATTACAATACTTCAGCTTACATTGCGGTATATAATGATTATTTTACAGAAGATTCAAGATATACAGCTCTTGATATATATACAGTGACAGTATGAAATCAGAGTTTATCATTTCAATCAATTATATTTTTTAGTCATAAAAGAAAAATGCCACACAAGGCACATATCAAGGTTATTTATTATAATAATAGTAATAATAGTAATAATAATAACAATAACAACAATAACAATAACAATAATAATAATAATACACAACATAGCTTAATACGAAGTGTTTCTAAGTACTCTGAGCAATATTACCCGGCGATAGCATGGTAATAATGTTAAATGTTTGTTTAATTTCATTTTATGAATCAAATATCCATACTTTCAGAGACATCAATCATTCCAGAATATGCAGGAGGCAAAAGTAAAATATGAATAACAGAACAGCTAACAGGGAATAATTTTCCTCATATTGCATTGCAATTTGCTATGTATTTATCATGATTGCTACACAAATGATGTTATGTTTAGCAACTTTTCACATAGAACTGTGCAGTAGAGTGTTCAAATATGGGAAGTGAAATTACTTCCTCGCTGAACAAAAGTGAAAAAAAACCATGAAAACAATAACCACTCTCATCCATTTACTTGTGATGAAAGCCTTGAAAATACACCTCGTACATATTCTGGGATAGTTGACATCTCATTAGCATAACTTTGCTAAATGCCCATTCTTATTAAAAAGGTAATGTATCTACACTGTATGCATTGACAGGATGAACTTATTTATCAAATAACCAGCTACATGCCTAAAATCAATTTGTAAAGACCCTGTTTAAAATCTAAGTTACAGTGTAGCTTATACATTTACCTTGCCAATTTTACTTCATGTAATGATTTATAATAATAATAATAATAATAATAGGGGTACTTTTAATGCACCAAATATCCAGAGATATTTATTCATTTCATAATGAGTGAACAATAGTTACTCGCTGAACAAAAAAAGGGGGGAGGCAAGTGAGCCAACAAAAAAGTACTATAAATATTAAACAAAACAAGTCATAATTCATATGATGAACTTGATGTGATTTCTTTAATACTGTGTAGTGCCCTTGGGGAGTGTTGCAAATTTTTTTCTCATAAATTGCAAATAGAAATATTGCATTCCTGATGGCTCCGGACTTCCTATAAGCAGATATCCATGCAATAATGTTCCTGATCAACAATCACCTACAAACTGCAAGTGATTAAAAAATTCCTTGCAATGCTCCCTTACAAACATTCCCTATGCAAACAATATTACATAATCTTAACCAAACCAATTTCCATTGAAACAAAAGTAAAGGAAAGTTGGAGCAAATATTTCCTGGATAATTTTTCTTGGAAGCCCGCATTCCATAATCACGATCAAACCTGTCGCTATCTTTAGAAGTTCAGGAAACCAATGGTCTAATAACCATTGTAGATACATATACATCGTTTTCTGTGTACATTAAAAAAATCTGATTTTCATGTTTCAATAAGCAAATTACTTTAATAACTTCAATCTAGTTCCAAATGATTACTCAAAGCACAATAAGTAAGAATAAGGTTAGATGATACTATAGAAGTTAAAAGAAGAGATTTGACAAATATGAATTGTATTGAAGTAAAAATACAGTTACATATATTGCACGGGATAAATCTATTTGGAACTTTACATCAGTTTCATATACATTTATACTTAAGTCATTCTGGTGATGTCTTTCATTTGCCATTCTGGAAGAAAACGAGCACTATTGTATGAGCCAATTTACGGTCCTCACTTTGTATTGGCCTCCAAAATGGCCGACTAAAGTGTCATGCAAAACCAATAAAGGCATCTTATTATATGAATCCTTGTCCACACATATTTATGCAGAAATACAAATTTTCCGGAATAAGCACGATGATAGAAATTAGAGTGTGAATCACTAAACAGATAAACCAAATATTTTTCTCTCTCCAGAGATAAAGAGACAGAGAGGGAGAAGGCATGATCACAATAGGCAATCAGTTTCCCTCTTGAGAGAATATTTGGTTCAGCTCTTTGAATATTTACATTTCAATTTCTATCATCATGCAAATTTTTCAATTTTGGCACCCCTGCATACATACATCAGTGCAATTCTAACAATTTTCGAATAGCAGTTGGTGTACATGTCCATGAAAAGCAGCAAGCAAATAAAAGATTATTAAAAGCAAAGCTACATAAAACATTGTCCAAATGCCACCAACGTATTCAATTTTCGGTCTGTTATTGACACAAAAAAAGCCTAATATACAAACCTCAACAACACATATACTGGCATGCTAAAATAAAAAAATGAAGGAAAACAAAAACATTTAAATAACATTCACTGAATGACTCTTGAGAAAACTGGATGTGACAGAGTAAAAATAAAGGTCTAAAATGGAGTCTTGACTACTTATTTGCATGTCGTTCAGATCTAGCCAATCACAATTGCTGTTGCATGTGTATCTCCTTACCAGCATAGATCGTTAGCCAATCACAATACTCCTTTAATCGGTAGCAGTTAATTTGAAACAATGTTTATTACATGTATAAGTGTATTTTATAGTTTGGTGCCAATAGGTAGTTTTTGTATTTCTTATAAATATAATATACATATTAAACAGATATAATTTTGAAGCAAAACTGCATGATTTGATGAAACTTTTAGAATAACTCAGAGTACTTTGAAAAGGAACTCTGAACTTTGCATATACCATGGTGCATCTACAGCTTAACTTAATCAACCAGATTATCTTAAATGATTTTCTTTCCATCAGAAAAAGAAAATTAAGTCTACATTTGGCACAGAAACTAAATAAAAACAAAACGCAAATGAGAGACTGAATTAAATGCATGATACATGTACAAGGCAATAACTGAATAATACGCTACTCATCTAATAAGTGATTGTATTAGTCCCTGGCTTATTAATGTAATGTATGCCCCCCAAATCTAATATTCCTGAGTCCTACTATCATATGCATAATAATGTTTGAGGTGAAGAGACGTTTGCTGCATATTGAGAAAAATACCCAGAAATTAATTCATTATTTCGCAGCAAAATAAAAGTCAGACTATTCAGAATATTGTCCAGTATTGATACATTACATTCCTCTAAAATTGATTAGATTATACATGACAATAATTGATTGTCTAAAATTCACAATCATAAGTACTCTATTGAAATAAAACATAAATAAAAAAAATTATATGACATCTTCCACGTCATAACAAATCATTGAAATAATGATCAGAAAATAATTTTTATAAAGTAGGAATTAAAAATACTTCAAATCATATGAGTTTGATAGTATGACTAACAAATAAAAATATTTCAAATTAAAATACTTGAAATCATGTATGTATGTATGTATGTACTGTATGTATAATGGATTTAAATTACACATGATGACTGATTTCTGTCTTCCCAGAAAATACTAAAAGACCAAATTTGAAGAATCATATTTCCTCTGAATATGCAATTATTAACCTAAAATTCCCATTTTCTTAAAAAAAGAACTATCCTAATATTTTATCATCAATGGAAATATTCAACAAAGAAATATCCATACATGTGTAAAATACAATATGGAAAATTAGTCTTTGTTAAATCTTCCCAAGCTAAGAGTACTTACAACAAAATATAAAGAATTGTCCAAATAAGTAGGGCATGATTTGATCTGGCATTAGTCAATTATTAGGTATAGGCATGAGGTCAGGCCACTGACTTGTATTTCACATACAAAATTGAGTGGGGGAAAATTGTCAAAGCACACACACACATATATATCCAATTTCCAACTGATTTGCAGTTGATTTGCGATCAATTGCAACTTTGTAGCAGCACCCCCTTTATACCTATCCACTAGAGTCAAGCAGTGTATTCAAGACTGGATTAGAACAATCAAATTCTTCCTCGAAACACAATGACTCGACCAGAAATAAATTGGAATGAAAGAGGTTCATCGTAATGAATAACAACTGAAGAGAGTTGATCAGTTCTCTCACTGTGTGGAAACATAGAACGTGGGTAATAACGTTTTGGCTTCTGTATACTGCTAGCCTTTATCGAACCATAATGAGAATAGATTGATACATAGAAGTCTATTCATTTCTTATTGGAGACAAAATAAATTTCTTTGTACCATTACACACTGGCTACACCTCAATTGACTACCTCAAAAAAAATACCTTTAGCAAGAAAATAATTGCTTCAATTATCCCAACTATAGAGTACCATTAGACTTTTGGAGATGCATCCAAAGAGCATGCCAATTATCTGGCACATTCTTAACAATAAGAAAATAATTCTAAAAATAATATTCCTACCCTAAAAGCTAATGATGATGTCCCATGGCTAAGAACAAGGGTGCTATGCAACCAAGTACGAGAGCCGTTAATTCCCCACAAGTGAAACCTTGCCTGATTTCTACAGCACCCTCTGGGTCGGTACTAGGAGAGGTGGACGGGTGCGGTGCTGCTATCTCTGGTAATACATGTACTGTGGATACGTAGAGGAATGTACCAGCTGAAAATAGCATTGAGAGCCCGGTCGCGTTGACTGATAATAATGCTTCTTTACTCGCCTGAAAATGATAAAAATAAACAATGCAAAGATGTCATCATTCCAGCATCAAATTTCCTAAAATGTACAGAAAATATCCTGAAAATTGTCCCTTTCCGGTATTTTTGTACACAATCGTTTAAGTGATATTTTTTTAAATCTGGAAATTTTGTAAAAGGTTACATCTCTGACAATCAAGCAGATTGTAAAATACAAACATTTATTGGCAATGATCTGGTTTATAGCATTTTACAATATATAGTAATCACCCAACTGGTGCTGAAAAGGTCCACTGTAGGCACCTAGAATATATAGACATGTTCTGCAACACACATTCGAACACTTCAAGCACAGTTAAAGCAATTCCATAGATTATGTAATTGTAAACCCCTATTTTCGAGACCTTCCCAAAATATCTTATTGTTTACATTTGTTTTACTTCATCTGGAGATATTCTTCAAGAATGAATGCTTGAATAGTATAATGTGAGAAAATTTGGGTCAAAATTGGATGTCAAACACAATAGACTACTCCATGCCATTGCTAAAAGACAATGTTACTTTCACAACAAAAATAACAATGTTTCATGTAGCATAAAAGCTGAATTTTTGCAATGGTTTTCTTTTCGCAAATTTAGTGGTCGTAGCCTCATGAAAAATTCTACTCAGTATAATGCACATCCAAATACATACAAACACTGTCAAAAACCCCAAATAACAACATGCTAACATGTCTAACTGGTCACAAAAATGAAGAAAAACTAGAGCTTGCATGGTGTGGTAAACATTTAAAAAGCTTTGTGGTTGCACCATGTGGTGTAGGGTTACCTTTCAAGAAAGAGTCCTGAAAAGGACTGAGCAAAAGCTAAAAAAAAACCACAACATTCTCATAAAATTCACCTAACTTGTCCTCAGGTGAAGAAATCACGAGCAGTGAGAGAGCCTCAAGTGAAGAACACAAAAGTGGTCAATGATTCTTTTTCGAGCTATCGCTCAGGGGCGGTATTCTGAAAACTGTTTTAGCGGTATTTCTATGTTAGCTAACATAAAATTTAAAATCGGTATTCTCAAAACTATGTTAAGTCTAAAACTGTGTTAAAATTTCTTTTTGGCGGGAAAATGATGCGCGCATACGCGCGATGCTTGAACAATGGTCATACGCGGAGTTAACATACCACTTAACACAGTTTCGGTATTCTCAAAAGTGTGTTAACGATTATTTTTGCAAATTTCTAACATAATATTTAAAACAGCCTCGGAGGTGTGTTAGGAAATTTAGAATTTATCGCAGACATTAATGATAGCAAAATGTGGAAATAAATAGGTTGTCCGACATTACATAAACGCTCAAGTTCTTGTTACTATCCATTTTGTCTTCGTCATACAACAATTTAGGGAAACTCTCATTTCACACCCGTTAACCACTTTTTAAGATTTCTTTCTATCATTTAACAGAAAGAGAAAAAGTATTCTTTATCTGTGGAAAGCGATAATTAGAAATTAATTTATTGATTTATTCATTTTATTTCAACATGGAGACCTAGCTAAAGCTTTTCTGTGTGTAGATGAAAGTCACAATCTCTTATGAAAATGCCTTTCTCAGTTGAGATACAAAAGGTTGAAAGCTAAGTTAAAACTTTTCTAGTTCTATTTATTTTCAATTTCAATGTGCTTTGTGAGCTTAATCATAAACGTTTTAGTTTCCAATTGTGTACGGCAGTTATTTTTATTTCATCACAATTTCACAGAAATTGTTTTGCTGTTTAAGACAAAACAGCATATTCCGTAAAATAAACCAAAATGCCGATTCAACGGTCGTTTGTAATGATATTCTTTTTTTTATTCATTTATTCATCTACCACACATGAGAAGGAACACCCTCCTCAACAAAATGGCTGATGATCTGAGGGATCCAATTCTATCAAAATAGGGGCGGCTTGTCATTGTGATGTCCCCACAGTGCAAGATATGGCATAAGCCAAAATAATTAACATTAATTGTCCTATGACGCAGTTATTTTTCCGACATGCTTTTTTTTAACTCTGTTTAATAATATGCCCCCCCCCCAAAAAAAATGAAAATATGAAGATGAAAAAGATACTGCTCGTCCGTTCCATTGTTTTTAATGCTTTTCTGAATGTTCAACCCTTACCATTACCTTGTTTAAGTGACTTATTCCTCTCATTCTACTCGAATGATAAATAATGAATAACTAAATTTATGTTCCCTCGTACTCCCTTTCCCTCTTTACTTTTTCTCTTTATTTCTCTCTCATCGTGTCGATCCATGTTCTTTCTAAAACTTGAAATACTGAAATAATAAATCCCCCAACAAATAAATAGATAAATAATGAAAATGAAGAATAAATTTTTTTTTTTAAAGTAATAAAAACATTATTTTAAAAAATCCGCATTTATTGAAACACCTTAGAATCACGGGTCGGGAAAACACTCATCTCTCTTTTTTTTTTAATGGGGCAATGGGAAGACTGCATATTTTAGGGTGTTTTTTTATCGCGCAGAAAACAGCGCGAGCAGCTGTTCGCCAGGAAAAAGGGGATTTTTTTTTGCGCGCACACTAAAATTTTGCTTTGTACAACGCGTTCGATTGGCTAAAAGTAGTAAAGAGTGGGCGGGTCTTNAAGAGTACTTACAACAAAATATAAAGAATTGTCCAAATAAGTAGGGCATGATTTGATCTGGCATTAGTCAATTATTAGGTATAGGCATGAGGTCAGGCCACTGACTTGTATTTCACATACAAAATTGAGTGGGGGAAAATTGTCAAAGCACACACACACATATATATCCAATTTCCAACTGATTTGCAGTTGATTTGCGATCAATTGCAACTTTGTAGCAGCACCCCCTTTATACCTATCCACTAGAGTCAAGCAGTGTATTCAAGACTGGATTAGAACAATCAAATTCTTCCTCGAAACACAATGACTCGACCAGAAATAAATTGGAATGAAAGAGGTTCATCGTAATGAATAACAACTGAAGAGAGTTGATCAGTTCTCTCACTGTGTGGAAACATAGAACGTGGGTAATAACGTTTTGGCTTCTGTATACTGCTAGCCTTTATCGAACCATAATGAGAATAGATTGATACATAGAAGTCTATTCATTTCTTATTGGAGACAAAATAAATTTCTTTGTACCATTACACACTGGCTACACCTCAATTGACTACCTCAAAAAAAATACCTTTAGCAAGAAAATAATTGCTTCAATTATCCCAACTATAGAGTACCATTAGACTTTTGGAGATGCATCCAAAGAGCATGCCAATTATCTGGCACATTCTTAACAATAAGAAAATAATTCTAAAAATAATATTCCTACCCTAAAAGCTAATGATGATGTCCCATGGCTAAGAACAAGGGTGCTATGCAACCAAGTACGAGAGCCGTTAATTCCCCACAAGTGAAACCTTGCCTGATTTCTACAGCACCCTCTGGGTCGGTACTAGGAGAGGTGGACGGGTGCGGTGCTGCTATCTCTGGTAATACATGTACCGTAGATACGTAGAGGAATGTACCCGCTGAGAATAACATTGAGAGGCCTGTCGCATTGACTGATAATAATGCTTCTTTACTCGCCTGAAAAGGATGAAAATAAACAATGCAAAGATATCACCATGCCGTCCTAAAAAATTTCTGAAAATTGACTATTCCGTATACTTTTGGACACAATCGTCTGTGTGAAATTTTCTGAAATCTGGAAATTTCCTAAACGTGACATCTCTGATCTTACTAAATAGCAATATCTTAATCAAAAATTTACACTCAATATGATACACATTTGTATGCATACAAACACTGTCAAAACCCCCAAAATAACAACATGCTAAAATGTATAACTGGTCACAAAATGAAGAAAAACTAGAGCTTGCATGGTGTGGTAAACATTTAAAAAGATTTTCGGTTGCACCATGTGGCGTAGAGTTACCTTTCAAGGAAAAGTCCTGAAAAGGACTGAGCAAAAGCTCAAAAAAGAAAAATAAACATGACACTCCATGTAGATTTACCTAACTTGTCCTCAGGTGAAGAAATCACGAGCGGTGAGAGAACCTAAAGTGAAGAACACAAAAGTGGTTGATGGTTCTTTTTCAAGCTTTTGCTCAGTCCTCTTCAGGACTATTTCTTGAAAGATAACTCTACACCACATGGTCACAAAATGTGAAAATATCTGCACGCAAAAAATATTGCCTTATACAGCATTCAATTTTTATAGAAAACATTGAATAGGAGGAAGTATACTTACATGATTAAGACTACAATAAGTGAAGATGGCCATTACTGGTGCTGCTAAGGAGAAGATAAGAAGATGCTTTCGTATCCTATTCCTCTCGTAGTTTTCATGTAAAAGAAATGTGACTAGCCCAAAAGCTGCAGGAGCCTGTAAAGGTGTAGAAGACAAGCAAGAGAAATTATTTTTTTAAATAAGTGATGATGGTGATGGGAGGTAGTAGTGGTAATGGTGGTCTTGATGGTAGCAGCAATACTGCTGTTGATGAAAAGGATGAAGCAGTGACAACGAAAATGTTGATGACAATGATAGTGCTCATAAATAAATGGAATTTGTTGTCCATTTCAAATTTGAAAAGGTAAAAATCCATGAAAACATGCTACATGTAAACCTATCAATCCCTAGCATCCATTTGCATTGATTTTGGAAAAAATGGATATTATTTGTTTATGAAATTGCCTATAACTTTGTTATACATTATTCAGACCATGTCATGTGTCAACTCTACTTGTTTCTGATAAAATTATTGATTCCTACATCTCTCCAAGATAATCATTGATGAAACATTTGTAGTGTGGCTTTATAAGCATGGTTCAGATATACAGAGAAGATAAGTAACAAGGTCTTCACTCTCTGACTGCCTGGTTTAGACTGTCTTGGTTCCTGACTTCGAAAACCCAAGGGTATATTCCAGAAAATAACATTTACATAAATAAGCGCATAAAATTATATAAAAGATAAAATGAATAGTAAACATCTTACACTTGACCAGACCCAATAAGAACTGCTCAAGGAAGATCTGAACAAACCATGAATATTAAAGAGTTAACAAAAGTAACTGATTATATTGGCAGCTAAAAGGAGGGACATGGATGAGAAAGGGAAACCCTTAAAGAAGCCTACACAAAATAGAATTAGAGAATAGAACTTGCCATGGCGGGCCAGAAAAATATAATAGATTCAAAGGAGAAATAAGAAAAGTTAAATGGCACTACTAAAGAGCTCTCAATTCAAGGAAGGTCACTTGGTGATACAGAACTTCAATAAAGAAGACACCTTGAATACATTCATACCTTATGTAACATAATTGCAACAAATACTATCATCTGAACATCTGCTCTTGAACCACTAGCTGCTGCACCCATAGCAATACCGTCGGCTGCAAGAAAACAAAACAAACAAAGAATCAATATCAATTATTCATCGAGACCATGTAAAAAAAAAACAATTGAATGAAAAAATGCAGATGTTTCCTATTTGTACATAAATGGACGGCCTTTAGCAAAATAGTGCTTTAGTAAAGAGTAATGCTTAATCATTTGTGCCAAGGAAATCTATTTATGTTATGAGGCTAATATAGTGCATCTAAAGGCCACTGCACACTACACGACTTTTAGTCCTAAGACCTTAAACCAATTTGCAAATATTGGAACATGGCATGATGCTTCGTTTTACGGCGATTTACCTGATACTTGATACTTCATCAAGTTTCAAGTACCTTGCCATGAGACGACGTATTATAGCCTGTTTCAGTTTTTGCAAAAATTAGTCGGTCGTACGACTAAAAATCATGTGGTGTGCAGTGGCCTTAAGAGGCTAAGGGGTAGGTCCCATATTCACAGCATGAAATTACTTTTGAGTCCCAAGTGCCACATTATAGTCTTGTAAACAACGGACAGAAAAATGAGTTAAAATAGCAAAAACACATGTTGCACCAATCTATTTTTTAATAAATATATGATGTGCTTGATTTCATTTCGAACAGAATAGCTTGCAATTGGGGGATGTGTTTTGGAGAAAGGGTTTACCTGCTGCATGTACCACCAAGCCAAGCGTTGCTGTTATACTCTTTCTGCTTTGTCTTGTGCTTGTCTCCAGTTCACCTGTATAGAGAATGTTGGATATCAATTAGAACATGACAGATAATATCACGAATGGGACTACATGTCAGAATTGAGGGAAAATATGATAACCCCTCCACTCACTACAGGAACTTGGCTTACAAACACCTTTACATGAAGTTCTCAAAAAGAAAGAGACTGTTTTTTAAATTTTGTTTAATTATATACATGGATGTAGATGAACTAATGAATTCATACTGGAAGTATTTTATTAATTATTGTAGATAAATTGTCAGAAAAGTAGTGTTCGATCTGTGTGATGACATCAGGTACATCTCAATAGAATACTTTCTCTTGTCCACCCCTGTTCCGACTCATTTACAAAAGTACTGTATAAGCTGAAATTTTTGCAGGGGGTTTATTTTCAAAAATTTTTAATTTGGTAAAATTTCCACTCGAATATAATGCCTATACACTGATACAGTGATCTTTCAAAACGCCAAAATTAGAACCCACTAATATGTAAATATATCTAAAATTGGTTGAATTTGCTAAAATATTGGCTTTTACAGTACTAGGAGTGTAATAACAGAATAATCATGATAACAGGAAATATAACATACCTGGCATTTGTGTATGTGAATGTCCATGGCCGCCACCTAATTGATCCACCAGAAGCATGAAGACAAAACCAAAAACCAGAGCTATACCGATCAGCGAGTGAAGTTCTTCAGCGGGTGAATGGGCGTGGGCGTGGTCGTGACCGTGGTCGACTACGGCTTCGTTTTTGGTTTCTTGTCCTGCAGGGTCGGGCTTGTTTTCTGGGCCGACGAGTACGGCTGCTCTTGCTTTGTCTTGGTGACTGTGAGGAGCTGCATGGGAATAATTTTTTTTTACAGGCAAAAAAAGGTTACAATCCCATATAAATTATGTATTCTTTCAAATCAACAAGGGAAAATTTTAGAAGTTTTGTAGTTCTGTTATCATGTGAATAATGTCTTTTGGGTCTAATATCTTCAAATTTTTGTTTTGCTACTCGGGTTTCTAGATAGCCATCATGTCCCGTCACTTTGTGAAAACGTGGACGACTTGAAAGAGGTCTGTCCAAAGAAAACGGGGTCCTCAGAGTGATCCATATCATGAAAAGTTAATCTTTAATGGTCTTAGTTGTGTTCTGTTCATTCCAGCATTCAGTGTTGACTGCTCCGTTACAAATTTGCTCACCTGCATCAGCAAAGAGTGAGTGTATTCCTTCTGGGATGATAACAGCCAAAGATGTGCCAACAAGAAGTCCTGCTCCTATTACTGTCGTCAGTCTTGTTTTACTCTAGAAAAAAATAACATTATATTCATTCAATCACTGCTTTTACGTGAATCAAGATTTCTTCTTACTAATTTAGATCAAGGTCATCTATTTAACATGTTCTTTAAATTGATGAAAAGCTAAAAATTGAGCAACACATTGTATTCAAAGTTTGAGAGAGTCATTAAAATCATTACTTTTCGAACCATAACGGGCCATAAAAACTGATCAAGAAAAAAAGTAAAAACAAGTCCTGAGAAACAGAAATGCAAGACATAATGCCTGTTGCAATATCCAAGTACATTCTGTGAATCAAATATAACATAATTACCCATACAGGCACAAAGATTTGGAAAATGGACTCGGGTACAATTTAACGCCCCCTACCTCTGATCCAGGATACTGGGCCCCTATACCACCTGGGGGCCCGTTGCATAAAGTTTTTTGTCATAAAATAAACTCTGGCAAATTACAATTTTGCCATGAAATTTTACACAGAAAAAAAAAAGATATTGAAAAAAACTTTGCCAGGATTTTCATATCAAAAAGTTTTATGCAATGGAGTCCTGGTGTACACTTGCTACCTAGGCTTATCCAGTTAAGGGGGGGGGGGGACCCCATAGTATTATAAGGGATTATATCCCTTACACTAAGATCGTTGCATTGACAGTGTACAGACGAGAAAAATGAATAGATTTGCTAAGAAAGCCGTTTGCCATGGAATAGTACCATGGAATAGTACCATGGAATAGTACTTTTTT
>BQKZ01006726.1:10559-20734 GCA_036244855.1 Temnopleurus reevesii | reverse complement strand
ATATATATATATATATATATATATATATATATATATATATATATATATATATATATATATATATATATATATATATATATATATATATATATATATATATATATATATATATATATATATATATATATATATATATATATATATATATATATATATATATATATATATATATATATATATATATATATATATATATATATATATATATATATATATATATGTATATATATTTATTTATTTTGTATTGACATTTTTTTAGTGTTTAATTGCTTACCATCATCAAATACACTATTTCCATAAGTTTGGATATGATCAATATATACAAACGCCGTTCGTTCTTATCTGAATAAGAATGGTAAATAATGGAGGGGGTAAATTTAGCAAAAGAATAAAGACATGTAGTATCGATTCGTGTGTGGTACTCCGGTAGTTTATTTCGGATAGAGAGAGAGAGCCCATTCACCAAGAATTGACCGTAACGTTTCCGCAAAGGACACTTTCGACTTTCTAAAATGTACAGATGAACGAGGAGGTGGGAAGGGGGTTAGTCTAAGGGCACAGACCACTGATTCCCAATATAAGCTATTTCCGTAAAATTAAGTCGAATGCCAATTCAATGGTCCTTTGTAAAGGTATTCAAATCGAAACCCGCTTGTGATGTTGTGTCCGCATATCTCTATACAAAGAGTACGGATATATTTCCCATGACCCACTTTATTTTGCGGAACTAGTTTATATCCTTTTACTGGCATTCTGTTCAGTACATAATTATACACATATCATACACATGGTATGATACAGGGTCTGAAATTACAGACTGCATTGCATTTTGCTCCAGTCAAGGCAAGAGTTTCAAAACATTATGAAGTAGTCTCAAAATTTAGACTCTTGTTTATGCTCCAAAGGCATTGCAAAAAACCGACGCGAAGGAGTCTGTACCTGAAGACTAGCAAGGGGGGGGGGGTGTAGAAATCGACGTCTGATCAGGGTAGACTATCTTCCAGCCCGCTTCTGATGTGTCTCGGATTCCAATCGCCTTTCTAAAAAAATGCATCGCATTTTGATCCAGCCTAAACAAGCGCTTTAAAATATTATGAAGTATTCTCGGAATTTAGACTCTTCATTATACACCAAGGAAATTGCAGAAAACCAAAGCCAAGAGTCTGTACCGGAAGACTAGGAGGGGTGAGGAAGTTTGGGACAGATATCGACGTCTTATCAGGGTAGACTATCTCCCAGTCCGTTTCCGATTAGTCTCGAATTCCAATTGCCTTTCTGATCACACTGCGTGATTGCATGAGATCTTCCTCCCGGGACTGTCCCGTAGCAAACCAGTTAAAGTCTTTTGGGGCAGCATCCAGGATTTAAAGGTAATGGCTCACTTTGTAAAAAAAAATGGGGATGAAATTTAGCCAATTTAGCCAGTGTAGTGTTTATCATTCTAATCTTTTCGCCAAAGCAGGTATCACCTGAAGTTTTTAAGTTCATCGGTTAAGTATATTTCAAGATACAAGTAATTGAACACTGATCATTTATCAGCGACCGGCCAATCTTTTAAGTATGAACAGCAACACATGATGCGCGGATAAACCTCTGCGGGGAGCTTCCGCGCATAAAGCGTGACCGTTTCGCTGGCCTGAAGTGATGTGCTTTCTGAGAGATAATTTAGGTTTATTTTGGTAAATGTTTATCAAATCATGCCATACCGTACTTTCAGATATCATTACGTTCGAGGATATCAAATGGGTTGCCTGCGCACATTTTACTGATTTAGTGACGATTTGGCAATTGTCAAAGAATGCCTTTAAACACCACTGTTCTAATTTTTCCCAATAGCCTGCTTTGACGGAGATTGAACGTTATCCGAGAATGGATCGAAATTCACAAAAGATCCTCTTCCCTTTTTCTACATCGAGCAAAAGAAACGTCCCCATCGAAAAGCTCGTTAAGATTTGTAATACAAAGCAATGTTATCCCAGGGCGGACGCGAAAGGCTCGCGAATTGTAGATTGAACCGATTCGGTTGCTTCGAATCTAGGCTGTTTTGTAGGCCATGTAGAGCGTTGAAACCCCATGCCAGGCAGAAAGGTGATCATGTTGATTATACAGATTACGCGCCTTAAAATCCTACGCTGCCTACAAGCGCACATGGATGAGGGATGAAGCAGCAGAAAAAGGGCAAATACGTAAAGAGACGGGGAGAGAAAGAAAAGTAGAAGCGTCCCAGATTTGAAATCTAATTTGCTTTCTTTATATCCTTGTCGGCCCGGCGAGTAGCTAAAGCTCGGATACATATCGAATAAACGCTGCCCCTCGGGCTAGCGATGAACTTCAGCGATAGAAGAAATATAAGCACAACTGGCCTCTCAAAACATGTAAGCAATATTAATCAGACAACGGAATATGGGCATTTTTTTCAATAAATCACCTCGGTATAACTAGTTGCCTTTGGCCGAATTCGGGGTAGAGATCTGACACCGAATAAATACAGCTGGATTATTAAAAGACACCATTTTGGATGAATGTAAGTACAGTGTCCGGCGTAGACGATCACCATGTTGGGGGTGATGGGTTCCCACGATAACTCCAAATAATGATGATGATGATAATAATACTTAAGAAGAAGAAGAAGAAGATAATGAGATGATGATGATGATGATGATGATGAAGATGATGATACTCATAGTAATGATAGTAACGTAATGACTATGAAATTACGGCTACTATTATTATTACCATTACTACTACTACTATTACTACTAATGCTAAAACTGCACATGCTACTACTTCTCCTACTACTACTACTACTACTACTACTACTACTACTACTACTACTACTACTACTATTACTACTACTAATACTACTATTACTACTACTACTACTACTACTACTACTACTACTACTACTACTACTACTATACTACTACTTCTACTTATTACTAGATCTAAATAATAAGTGTAACTTATGGAGCACGCAAAGAGTCACTTGGAAAAGGCGCCTGTGTATCATTATTGACCTGGCTTTATCTGTCGTCACCGCGGCGCACCCGAACATTACAAAAATATATATTCCTGCCAGTTACCCAGTCACATCACATGGGTTTAGTGCAGCACAAAATGAATTAATTCTAAGCTGATTCAAGGATGGCAATAGTTTCACATCTAAGGTAGATAACTGTATGTTGGACCATACACAATATTACGGAGATTTCAATTTAAATCAACGTAAACCTTGTCACAGTTGACCGGAAGTGCATGTTAAAACGTCCACTGCATTCGTTCACTCACTTCTAAAATCTGTTTTGATTTCAGACGGCTTGTTACACGTTACACAGGACCTCTGATGACGTCACAATAGTTCATGAAAGAACGCTAATACAGATGAGGTGGGTTTGATAGACTAAAATGATTTATGGCATAGGATTACACCTTGGATACACCTTAGTTCATACTTTTTCATATCATACAGAAGCTTGAAAATAAAAAAAGCTGGAAAGTATCCGAAACTTCAGCCTTAAAACAAAATGTGCAAATAACAGGGTCCGTGGTTTCATTTTTCTTTGACGGCGTGCAGTTACCCTATATACTAATCTCATACGAATATCTATCAAAAAATTAATGATGCACTGCGTATTACATGTACATTGATTTAAGGTAAAACGTTTCAAAAGAAATGCTAATTAAGTATTAACGCTTTTTAATAACTTATAAATGAGATAATGTCTTCGGTTATGAAATCATGAGCCTAATTACCCGGTTAAGTTAATTTCAATACGCCCTTACATTACAATTTTATTAGCACTTAAAGACAATGAATGGTAGTGAACAAGAGTTGAGTCTGCGAATTATACCGTCTTAACCACTTCCCATATTCTCAATCATACTACGTAATTTTTTTTCTATTTTCATTTTATATTTCAGCATTATTAACTATCCCTCCCCCTCTCCCACACTGCAAAAATGCTGGTGTTAAATTTAACACCAACTGGAATCTATATAGTACAACACCAGAAAAGTGTTAAAATAACACCAGTTCGGAATCAAATCAATGTATTTAAACACCGGATGGTGTTGTTCAGGGCCTTAAACAACACCAGTTGGTGTTGAAATAATCAAATGGATTCCATACTTTTCTGGTGTTGTCATATATAGATTCCGGTTGGTGTTAAATTTAACTCCAGCGTTTTTGCAGTGCAATCCCCGTCGAACAAATTGTTGTCATGTATCTTGCAAACTGTAAGAAGTGAACATGGTGAATGAGAACGGTAATCATGTCGAAAATGATAATAATACAATACTCCTAATAGTAAACAACAATAATATTATCCTTAACAAGTGTGTCTTTTACCGTACTCTTACGTGCATTCATTCATCCTTTCAATTTCTTTTATTATTCTTTGAAAAAGAAATTCATGTTGCTCACACGCAAAAGAGAAACAGCAATGTCAAAAAAAATACACGAACCCAAAATTGTGAGCTGGTCGCTACGACGCGGTGTAGCGCTCGCAAAACTTCAAACGTAATACGGTTGCATACTGTGCATACCAACGGTAATTGCCTGTCATTTTATTGTCCCTACTTTACGAGATACTCTTTTTAAAAATTACTTGTGTCAAGCCTGAGGCAGAATCACCTCTGATTAAAGATCTGATATCTTCTTTCTCACCCCTTGAAAATAACAACGCTTAAAAAATAATATATTATATCTTTTCCATCCCATTAGCGAATAAGCACTAGTTCTTAATCGATTTAACCCAAGGCAAAATGTACATCATTCACCATTGTACACATGAAAGAACAACGGATCAGCAAAGATGCTGAAGTGACGTAATGGGATATATAACTTTGCAAATTTATACATATATTTCTGTGAATAATCCGGTAATGGAACGAAATTATGAGAATTGAAGTAAGTTTAACCAAACTTAACTTTATGATGAAATGTAAACAGAGCCTATTTTTGGAAACAAGTATCAAAGAGAGGGAGAGAGAGAGAGGGGGGGGGGGTCGCGTAAAATAGGCATGCTTTCGATAAAAGCGCTTGCAGAATTTGAAGAACTGGGGGCGATCAACTTGATCAACTTGAAATTTTGTTCGTGTAACCGAGGATTTCATAGGTTAAAACTAGATTACATTCCACAGGTGCCTCTTCCTCTCCTTTAAGAAAATTTTGCGCCCGTAAAGATCTGATATGCAATGAAAAAACTCATAACCTTGATTCTTTTTACTTAAACTTTCGTGCTCCTATCACTAACCCATGGGCACGGTCTCCCCATGCCCCCTTCACGTTCGAGCGGATTATGCACGCAAACAATCTTGATTTCATTCGAGATATGCACCATGCACTCATTTAAATATGTTGTAAAATGTCACCTCATTTCAAATATGTGAAAACAAAGTTACGTATATGTATTATATTATAATTGTAACCGCGACGACTATCAATTTTCTTACAGTTTATAAATAACTAAAAAGGGATACTCTTCTACTTCTGTCTTCTCGTCTACTTCTCTTCTACTTCTCTCTTCTTTCTACTTTGACGTGTTTTTTTTCTACTACTGTTTCCGTATTTGTTATTTTTGTTTAATAGTTAGTTTACTATCAATTACATTTATTTCTCACATGTAAAGGTGTGGCGATAGCTCAAGCCTCTGGCTTATTTCGTCTTACCTCTGTATGCCACTGTATATATCTATATCATGTTCATACAAACTAGTGTAGTTATTATGATCACACTTATTATGATATTGTATTCGTATGTCCTTCATTCTATGTCAAACATTGTGTCATACAGGAAATGAATAAATAAATAAATAAATAAATAAATAAATAAATAAATAAATATTAAAGACTCTCTTCTTTTGTGGTACGTCAGGTCATTAATCACCATTTAGACGCATTTTGTCATTACGTATCTATACCATAGGATTAAAAAAAAGCAATATGACTATACATTTGTAGTTTAGATATCTGGCGTTTGAACACGCCGTCTGTACCCAATACTATTATTACTAGAGATAATACGATAAAGGCAGGTGCTGGAAAGCTTGTTCGATCATTGTTATGTCTTTTAATGTCGAATCAAACGGGGTATCTTTTACGGCTTGATGAAAATGTGTTATTTTGAGTGAAAAGTTTGCCACTGGCGAAAATTGAGCCGTCTGAAAAGTGGTCGTTTACAAACTAATTAGTCTCCATTGAACAGCTGCTGCTCGTTTCTGTCTAATCTTTGTAAGTTGGCAAATAATTTTTTTTAAATCCATTTTATACTCGTCTTCATCCTCAAACTATGTGTCAAAATATATGAATAGTAATTTCATAATTTGACTCCTGAGTCCAGGGTATAGTGTTTAATAAAGTCGTTGGTTTCATAATGTTTCTCGTAGATTTACACACGTTTCTACGAACGACTGGTCACCCTCTCGCTAGGTCGCACCTGAGGAAGGGTCAGCAATCGTTCGTACAGTCTTCTGTAGATCTACGAGTACCTTTATGAAACGCAACCCTGTCATATTTTTCTACTTCTCAATCATGTCCAGCTATAGGCCGACTCACACCTTTGTGTTTTTATCCTGCGTCGGCCCAGCGTATTTGCATATTAAATACATTCCCGAGACGCACGTTATACGCTTGCCAGACGGCAGACTGAAGTTCGGTTTTCGCTCAAGTAGCATACGCCAAGCATCAGTCAACCGTATGCCCTGCGTCTTTGTACATCAAAAGGCCCCTTGATGTAATAAAATGAAAATGACCAATAGAAATCTTCATTTCGTGCAATAGACTGTCCAGTAACCAATCAGAATTTGATTTTTATTTCAAATCAACAATTAATCACAGACCTTTACGTTACGGATGCCTGGTATCTTGCCAACAAAATGCTAGTCAATAATGTTGTACTCATTGTATTGCCAGGCCATTTTTTAGCCCAGGAAACAGGTTTTCAGTTCAAACTTGTCAAGGAATATTTTTTTTGCAGTGTTAACATAACATTTGCTGAATGCAGAAATATTGTGAATTTGTTCGGGGAAGAAAGTAATGTCATAGTTTCGATTCCGTGGACTACACATTTAAAAATATTGGTGTCGTATAACCATGGCAAACACAACCATTCAGGCTGTAGCATCTTATGAGGGCTTATGTTCAACTCTATGGACTTTCGTAATGGACAGCCACACCTCCATGTTGATCCCACCCTCATGCTAAACTGAATCATCTGAAGTTCGAACAATGAAGTATTAAATGAATATTTTCTCTGGTCGATTGAGCTGTATAATTGACATTGATAAGAATAACCTTCAAACATCAGATTTCAAACGGATATATTAATTACATTTTGTTGATACGGTTTGGCAGAAGGAGGGGATCAGTCTGTAGGTGTGACCGCCCCATAAAGACGGCGGTAAGAGGACATTCATGTACCCGGTGCATCCGTGACTACTAATGTCTCTGTTTGCAGTTCAGGATAGGATGGTGTGAACCAATTTGAAATGCAAACATTGATTTTGTAAAGCACATGCACTTTCTTGGAAACTATATAAAAAAAGAGTGAACGGTCTTCATTTGCAAGCACCAATGCACACAGATACCCAATGAATGCACATGTTTTAATAGCGTACATGCTATTTTCAAATTTGAATACTCAATGTTGCCTAAAATAGATAGATTCCTTGGCAGTTTGATGGCGTACTGAATGTGCATTCAAGGAAATGTACGACTTCAGAAAGATCGTCATAATATCTCCCCATTCAAGGAAAATTATTGTTTGAGATGGGATCATTAGGTATAGGAAATCCATTTCCTAACACACTTAGGAATAAAGGTACAAATATGCATCTTTAAGGGTGCAAACAAATGCAACACTGGGATCACAGTTTGTATATGATTTCGTTTATGATTTTGCATTCTACAAAGTGCTCAAAATAGCTCCTTAACATAACCCAGTTTCTAGTTGGGGCTGTCAAATGGTACAATATTACACCCTTTTGTGGTCATTTTGCCCCCTTTATTTATCTTTTTGAGTGCGTACATCAAAAGGGTGCAATATGGGACCTTATAGCGAAGGTTTGCACCCTTTGTAATGTTTGTGAATCATTTCTTAAAACAGTGTAAAAAAAAAACTACATTTAAAGAGTGTGGAAGGAAGGTGAAGAAAGTGTGTGTGCTTGCATGTGTGCGTATGTAAGTGTTTGTGCACGTGTGTTAGGTGGAGAAATAAACTTATTTAGTTAGACTAATGTATGCTGAGACCTCTCTCAGAGTATTTCTTTTTTGGTGAATGCACCTTCACAGACTTACACAACTTTTAAATTGTATACCCTGAGTGCATTAGCTATCGATAACACAGGCCGAAAAAAAGACGATATCAATCTTTTTTCAAATATTAGGTTTCTTTTTAATTTCCCTCTTTCCACCACACCTGCAAAGTTTGCCGTACGAGAAGTCTACCACTCTCCTCCACACGATTCCAGCGTTTTCTTCTGCATGCCCATCCCGATTCACATGTGATATGGCAACCCGATATGGAGGCGAATGCATAATGCCATTTTCAGAGGAGAAGAAATGGAATGCTTCTGATTGTCGAGTCTCCATCGCAGTGGTTCCCGCTGGCAACCTGAGCCGAGAGATGCGGCGAAACGCGAAACCACCGTATGGCCGTTGACCACTCATCATCAGGCTTCTCCATCTATCGGGGAAAAGGATATACTCTTTCTCTTATCTTAACCCCTTCCACTCCAGAATGCTCCACGATATTTGCTTTGGTTCGTTTTTTTTTCAAGCAACCCACGCAAAGTATGCGGATGATACCTACGCCTCAGTCTAAAGGCGGACTCATACCTTTGCGTTTTAAGCCTGCGTCGGAACAGCGGTTCTGAAAAGTAAAAGTTGCTCCCCGAGCGCACAGTATACGCTGATCAGATGGCAGTCTGACGATCTACTTG
This sequence comes from Temnopleurus reevesii, assembly GCA_036244855.1. Taxonomy (NCBI): domain Eukaryota; kingdom Metazoa; phylum Echinodermata; class Echinoidea; order Temnopleuroida; family Temnopleuridae; genus Temnopleurus; species Temnopleurus reevesii. Next base: position 11,795 of record BQKZ01006726.1, on the reverse strand, counting down.
CGCCCATGGAGGGTACGCTGAACACCTGTCCAGTCTACCGTATGACCTGCGTCGTTGTGTACCCAGGTAGCGTTTTTAATTTTCAGAAATGCTGGGCCGCGACGCAGGGTTAAAACGCAAAGGTGTGAGTCAGCCTTTAGGGTTGTGATCGAGGCCCAAGTACTCACCGTGAGTGAACCTAACGAGATCATCTCGAATAGTCTCTTAACCCTCTTATTCCTGGGGGTTCGATGACATTTTTCCAGGTCCTCTAGTGTAGTACTCTAAAGTGGGAACCTCTGAATGGCTCAAGAGCTTTCGAGATGAAACAAAAAAGGAAAACGCGGTATCTCCAATTTCAGAGGACTCTTTGATGTCGATTATAGCACTGTGAAGAGCCATATGCCCACTTGATGATGGTAATTAGAAGATAGAATTTTGAAAGGTGATTGAAAGAGATTGGTTGAGAATAACGGAGGCAGCTGTAGGAAGTAAGAGATCGAAAATCGACTATCAATTTCAAAGTCCAGACTACTTTTGGAATGCAGAGATTATCTGGTAGTAAGAAGAATAGAGCAGTCTTTTACGCTTAGGCAGCGCCATCAAAACGTCCGACATATCAAGAAAGATGAGATTGTACAGACGTTTTTAATGTCTTTAGGGTCCTTCTCGGCTCTTCTATAGATAACTTGAAGGGAAATACATTTTTATTCAACTTTCCCCCATGATAGATATTTTAAAATCTATTAATAGTTCTCCTCGGTTCCCACAAGCAAACCCCCCACAATTAAACGTAATGGCTAAAATGAGGAATTAATAATTAAACAAATTTACAACTTTGTGCCTAAAAAAATTAAGACAAAATTAAAAATATTCTTGACTGCTGTAATGCTAATACTAGGAGTAGGAAGAACAATTTTCTTGTATAGCACCTTGGAAAACTTTCTTGCCTGATAATTTGGTTTAAACAAGTTGCTGAAAAATTGCACTTCATGCTGATTTGAAAGAAATATCATTTTTGTTTAATTGTGGAAATCTAGGATTCGTTTAAGATATATTTTTGAAGCATTGGCACCTTTCCTTGCACATTTGTAGGGCAGTCACATCAACAAACTGATCCCATCCTGATATCAAACCGCGTCAGCATATCATATTCGGTTTGTAATCAGATGGTTGAATTTGAAGGTCATGTTGCCCATTCTCATTTGTACAAATTCAATGACAAAACAAAACATTAATCTATCGTTCATTATTCGA
>BQKZ01006725.1:10591-34546 GCA_036244855.1 Temnopleurus reevesii | reverse complement strand
GGCAAAATGTCAGTCCACGAACAGTAAACTAAAAATTGATTTGAAACTGTGTTTTTAAATAACTTTTCATATTGAGTAACAATCTGAGATTGATCAAAGTGACAAGACTAATTGGTCAGATCCTGCATATACTGCACGCGATGAAGCTAAATTTGCGATATAGAAGATGGAACCAACAAAATATACAAAGTGCTGTAAAGACCAACTTAAATAAGCTTCATTACAAATTTAAGCCAAAAAGTTTTTTAGATATTTCTAAAAAAAGGCTAAGGGATTGAACATTGTTGAGAGAAGCTTGGAGTTTCCTTTAAGTTGTGGGACCTAAGAAAACAAGGCTTTTTTAGCACTTTTATGAACTGCTATAATATTTTAAAATAATGTTAGATTAAAAGGTGAAGAAATTTTATTGTATAATGGTATAGACAAAATATTTCCAGGATTAAATAAACAGAGAATATAAAACTTTGACACCAATGATGTTCAAACAATAAAATCATTCTAATGAAACATCTAACAAGAATAAATAAAGGAAATTAGAAATTAAGAACCATTATGAGAGCATTTCATTGACTTCTCAGCCTGTAAAACAGAAAAAAAAGGAATGATCTTGCAGAAAAATGGGAAGAAGTCTTGTAGAATGATTAAAATAAAAGAAAAACTCCATCAAATTGTACAGACACTCTTTTTAAGGAATGGTCCAAAATTCATATTCTTTCCTTCAGATTCCTGATAATTTTTCAAGTCTGTATTAAAAAGGATGGAGAAAACGTAAACTCACTTAATCTCTTAAAGAAAAGTCACCTATTTGTACACCAAATAGCCCTACGCAAAGCTATTTCACTCCGAAAATAGCCACAAGGATGGGGGAGAGAAAAAGGATACAAAACTAAATGCTCCTGTCCCAAAAGATTTGTCAAAAGACAACTATCTTGTTAACATCACATTAGACTAAAAAGGGAGTTGATAATGTGTCAAACAATCGTGTTACTTGGTGTCTCTGAGCTGTTGATATAAATCGGCTGACAACCCACTCCATTCTCCGTGTCTGGGCAAGCTGCCGCCATATAACCAACATCGTCATTGGCAACCTGAGCTTATAGTTGCACTAAGAATAGACTGGAAGGACAATATATACGATGTAAACAACGGTGAAATTGACCCATCCCCCTATATTTGCATTAACAGTTTGTTTCATCAAAAGTTTTAGCAATCATAACTTTCTAAATTATGCATTCATACATTTCCATTTAACTTTTTTCCTATCTAAAATTTTTAGGGAACTACAAAGAAAGGCACTATCACTGTGTACAAGGGGTATAATAATGACAGCATTTATGAAGCGCTTATCAAGAAATTTCTTCCTGCCGTTACCCACTTACATAACCTGGGGTGAGTGCAGCACAATCCATGCATTTCATGCTAAAGGAAATGAACGCTATGGGTGGGACTTAAACCATGACTCTATCATAGAAAGGCGAGAGTCAGGTCCACTACACCACAACGCTTCCATATTGACCACAGAAATGACATCAGAAAGTGTTTTGTATCAAGTATAATAAAACTTCGCAAATCCTTTCAATTATACGATTGAAGGCCTCTTTTCTAGCACAATAAGTGACACAGATAATATTTATTAATTATGATCCTTTGGATCATTTGGATAATGGATGTCTATTTTTACACTTGCACTGCTTCACCCCGACAAAGTAATTGGGTTACACTCAAAAGATATGGGTGATTTTAATGTCATGGCAAATTCAATTATTATTTATCAAGTTATTTTCTAGCCTAAAATCGATAGTAAATTCTATCAACTCTCATGTCTTTTTTTTTCTTTTTCTTTCATTCCTTCTCCATTGAGAGAAATTTCATTCATATCAAGCCTATTAAAAAATATCTAGGAGTGAAATTGAATGGAGTTTGTTTAGAATGCTGGTAAGAATAAGAATTATATAGTTAATTAAAAACTGTCCAAAGCACTTTAAAACTGACCCATAATATGGCCATAAAAAAACTCTATTAACACTACTCATGGCACACTCTACCACTCGTACATTGAGTAAACTCAATGTTGCCTCGCTCAGGGGATTGAAATTTACTAATTTCGAAAGAGTTTTGTTAAGTTAAGCTGACTTACAACTCACACAAATTGTGTTCAACTCACCACGCCAATTCACCAAAGTGAGAATGCTGCTTAACATTTAATGCTGATCCTTGCCATTTTGATGTCAGTTTTAAATAATGGATTGAAGAATTGTTGTTTTTCATGACAAGAAACTGCAATTTCAGAGCATGATATGGCTAATTCTACTTCACAAGCTGTAACATTATACAGGAGGGGGTGATGCTCCGGGCACGATTTACTAACGCAAAAGACAAAGCTTCAAATTGGCAAGTCGTAACATGGGAATAGACGGGCATAGGATTCGAGAGCATCAAAGTAACCATGGTTCGACCCCGTTCCGTATCAATTTTGTTCGTTTATAGGAACTCCTGGGGCTATGTTGGAAATGTGAGTAAGGCTGGGAGTAAACAGGTGAAGAGATTGAAAACATGATGAAGAGGAGGTATGAGGGGGCAATGAATGTCTAAAGCTAACTTACTACGCTTAAAGTCTAAGGATAAACTATAGAATTGTCCTATGCATATTTCATTTACTTCAGAACTAAAAAATAATGTGCCACAAGTCATTGATTATGCTACCAATTAGTTATATATTCAATTGATCGTGTATTGGTTGCATTTTTCCCTTCAAACTAATGATATCTATATAAATGAAAAATAATGAAATTTTGGTGACAATACGAAACAGACAAATTTGTCAAACTAATTCAGAGTCCAGCTTTCAGCAAAGACTCTTGTAATCTGTAATTTCTTCAGTATAGAACAGACTGATGTTTCATTTGTTGCTAAATAGTTTACAAAAACCTGTTTCACTTTGTTTGAGCCATACTAAATGTTTGATTGAGGTATAGCTTATTTTATCCTTATCTTTGTCCAACACATTTTTATCTTTTGACAATAACTGATTTGACCATACCACATGATCTTTTGAGCTTTTGTTGTTCCCATGCACATTTCAAATATAATACAATGATTATACGTAAGTTATTGCAATATTTAGCATTTCCTGGGATGATCAAGCCCCTTCAAAAGCATTTTGTGGCTTTGATGTTTCTTAAAATGAAAGCTTCCAAAGGACTTCATATCATAAGATTAATTACTCTAACAGACAGTGGTTTTACGCTGTATTTCTCTTGGAAACTCTCAAGCAAAACCAATGATGTGGGTATTGCTTGTACTTTTAAGGTCATTAACCTGGTAAAAGATCAAGTGCACTTTGAATGAAAACTACAGAAATCCCGATCAGAATGCTTAATGAAAATGAGATACTGAAATACATTAATTAATTTAATTTCAGCTCATTGATAAGAACGTTATTCATCTGCCGATCTAAATTTTCACAAACTGACATTGAAGCAATTCAGGTATTGTTGGATTATAAGTTTAATCTTTGAAGAAAACATATTGTAGACCAAGGTCATAGAACATTACTAAATTCTAAAAGCATACATTTTTCTAAGCCCTCTAAGTTGAGAAAGGCTATACTCACTTATTAATCTCTATACGCAGCTGCATGACAGATGTGACGTCATTGTAAAATTGTGACAGTCGTTGATAAAATGTGACTTGAATTGCATATACCATAAGCTATGCATAAAAATGCCAGCATATCAGGAGAGTAGTTAAGTATGACATTGCTTTCACAAACCCACAGTCTTTATTCCATTTTTGCATATCAAAATCTGTTTCATTTCATATGAAAGTGAGCTTATTTTTACCAAAAAAATATATACCTATATTTCAATTTAAAAAAAAGGGATAGCATTTTAATTGACTTGATTATATTATCATTACTTTGCAAGAACATATTAAAAGATATGCAATTTTTTAGAAAGAGAAAATGAGAGGGAAAAGGAAAGGCTTACATAAGTGGTCTAATAACATTCAGCATTGTAGATTAATGCAATGTTGACAAACTCATATCTAGTTATAAACCTTTATGGGATTTAATTTCATTATGAGGTATACATGTATCCCCTAGCAAGCAAACAAGGGTCAAGGATTACAGAAACATCCAAAAAAGCACTCCCAAACATCGAAATAACATTTTAATTGGTAACTCAATCTTCTATCTATCTCCATAATGAATGATAAGCAGGAGGCAGACTGACCGTGATTTTATGAGATACGTTTGCTCTAGAAATCAACACGTTTATCGGCTTACAGTTAAACTTGATCACAACAAGACCTGGTCATGCCCAGGAAGGTAATGATTTGATGAATAATGAATAGTTGTTTTGACCTCTGGAGATGTTGACCTGAATATAGTCACCTGTTGTAGACGCAGTGGTTTGATAGCTCCTATCTAGAGCAGATATGAAAGTGGTATGACTGAATCCTTGTTAAAAATTGGATGTGCAGTTTGGCGGAATATAAAATGAAATTTGATGGTGTAATGTTGACAAGAAAATCACAAAACGTATTGGGAATCACAGTGTAATATTATAAATGTAAAATGAATGCATGTGTTTACAGAATAAAAGGAAATAGGATCTAAATAGGATGTGATCACATTGCTCTTTAAAAACTCACTCTTTGCATTATGAACGTGATAAAAGTAAGATAATAGTGGTCTAATTGGTGTACATACTAGGGACTTTTAGCACAGAAGACGGGAGGATCACAACGTTAGCTGTAAGGTCCGTTCCAGAAGTAGCGTTGTGTTGGTGCACCCTTCTGGAATGGACCTTAATAGAGCTACATGTAACGTTGTGATCGGCCCTCCCGTCTTCTATGCTTAAAGTCCGTATTATGGGTAGGGAGGCAAAGGATAACAAATGTTACATCATGCTGACTCCAATCAAACTAAACTCTCACCATACATCTAATGAAGATGTGAAAATATCATACCTCTTTTCACAAAAAATGTCAGCAATCAAATGGTATTGTTGCAGAAAACTATTTGTATCATAAAACAGGGCAAGAAGGGACACCGGGAGAGGGACAAACCTTCCAGTATGAAAGGCAACTTTTTGATGAGGAGGATCACTCTATGGACCCTGTTTATGAAGGGAAAGTAAATATAAGATAAGCACATCCAAAAAAGACAGTTTAAGATTTGTCCCTCTTTGCCCAGGGCGCCCTGTTCGCCTCATTTTACAGTACACACTTTTGTTGAAATGTGCTCTTCCTCTATAGAATTAACAATGCATTTAAATGTTAGAATTTACTTGTCTTCATGCAATATTACCACTTTGACCCAAAGACTTTGTGAAAAGGGGGACAAGGAAAACTTTCAAAAATTGCAATGTGACAGAAGTTTCTATTCTGGCACAAAAACAAGCAATGCTGCATTTTCTCAAAACAAGAGGTGAAAGAAAGTTCAAGATGTATAATGACGACAAATATACCTCCCCCTCTCCCAACCCTTTAGAAAAAAATTTAATTTCATCAACATTTTGATAAAGTGCACTCTTCAACACCTAAAATATTTTTCAACAAAAGTTTCTGAACTCTATTGCTTTTAAGAATCATAAATATTAAACAAATAAATTCATATGACTCTTTATGTGAAAAATGTTGTATTTCAATTCTATCTATCTTTCCATCTCAATAATAACCGAGAATCAAATTTTGTAAATTGCTCATTTTTAATTCAGTATTTACAACACCAATGGGTCTTTACACAGCCATGAAATATATCAAGTAGACAACTAGACAGTGAGAACAGATTCTCAGGGGGACTTTATCCTCATAAACATCTGTAAGCAGTCTTGCAAATGTTCAAATTTGTCTGCAACCCACGTTTACATCATGAGTGCAAAAACAGAGCAATCACTTATTCACATTCATGGGAGTAACAATTAAGAGACAAGTGTCAATACCCCTGTGTGAATTATTAAGCAAACCAGAAGATAAACAATCAAGAATGTTGAAAAATATGGATATAAAATTCACAGAGATAAAGCATTACTGTATATACCATCCCCACATGTTAACTATTAATTGTTATATGTTTGTTTTTAGCATTAATGTTCTGATATGATTGGTAACTATGTTTAGTTTGTTATCTTACTATTTTGTCATATTGTTATTTTCAATATGGATCCCTTTGAAACCCAAAACTTCTTAAAAAGGCAATCTAACCTGCTTTTATTGGAAATTTTGTAAAATGTATAAGAATGACAAATGCCAATATTTAGCTCAATGATATATAATGTAATTCATATAATTGAGGGAGGGAAAATGGAGGGGAAAGTGAGGAAGTATGGAAGTAAGCAAAATATTATCATTGCAGAACAAATAGACCAAGATTATACAATATTGTGAATAGGTACCAGTAGATGTATGAAGAAGAAGCAGAAGGGGACGGCAAGGAAGAGAATAATAATAATGGTGGTTTCTTATTTGAAGCGCACAGGTCCGTCAGTAATGACGCTCATGGCGCTGTACATCAAATATTTAAATACATTACAATGAACAATAGCAATAACAATGTTCCTACATAATAATACAATAACAAGGGAGGAGGAGGAAAATAAGTAAAGCAAAGGGAAGAGGCGGTAAAAACATAGAGTAAGAACAAAAAGGGGCGATGACTTGGGAAGAAATCGGACATAATCAAAGAAAATAACTATTGATAAGGACTGTCTTTCGTGGGCGTGCCCTATGGAAAAGATATTTATGACGCCACAGCTACTTTACAAGATAATGTTACCTATTGCTCTCAGCTTTTCCTTTTAACAACACCATAGCTTAAGGTATTCACTCAATCTTTATCATGTGTCTCAACTCTCTGAAGAAAAAAAATCAAAACCTATGAGGGGTATTCAGGCTGTCCACCTGATATTGCCTCCCTAAAAGTGTATTTTCTGCACCATTGATAAAAGTTCATGTTACATCAAATTGATTGTGGAGAGCTGTTAAATACAGTATCACTGAATATCACTGAATTTTGCTTTTTAAACTTAGATCAATATTCAGGGGGCATCACTGGACAATAGTCCGATACTCAATATCAAGTTGATGGATAAGAAACATAAGTTACTGTTGGAAATGGTTTCCGTAATCAGAAATGAGACAAAATTAATGTTAATTCAATATTTACTTCAAGAATGAATGGGCGAAGTCTAATCAACTATAAGACATTTATATTTGTTTGATTTTTCATTTTAGAAAGAGGTTAAAAAAGATTGTTTTCATAGAGTTCGCTGTCTTTTTTTGTTTTGTTTTTTTTTTTTTTGCTTTTTCTATTTAAAGATGTTCTTTAATCCACAATTACTTCACTATACTTTATTTTTACATCTATCGCTTTCAGTTTCAAGGTAAAAAGAAATTTTGCTCTCACAGACTTCAAGAGAAGGAACAAAACACAACCTTGAGAGATAGATGTCAACCTCTAACCTTTCAATTTACATCTATTAAAATAAATAAAATACAATACAATACAATATTGACAAAACAAACCTCAGACATGGCACTTCATACAAAATTATCAATTTCTTGTCAACATTTGCTCTGAAATTTATTTGATTTGTAGAACCTTAGCAAGAAAGACATTCAGAAGGTAAATGTTAAATCATTTTGTGAGCAAAAAGAGGTGATATTCAAGAATAGATAAGGTGAAGGAAGAGAACCTTGGGGGACCCCATTCACATGTGAGCTAGCCTTCAGCTGCCTTGAAGAGCAGATTTACAAACACATGTATCCCTTACATCAAAGAATAACTTGTCACCTTTATCTGTAACCAGGCCAACTTAGTAAGCTTTCATCTTTATTCACCAAACAAAAAGGATTGTTCCAGACGTTTCTTGGTGTCATCATCATGTTGGTGATGGTAAAACAATTTCAATGAAGCCGTGCTTTATAAAATGATATCTATAACATACTATTATTTTTCTTTATGTTATTACAATAGTGTTGATTGTAAAATAACTGCATGACATTGTTGTGTAGTTGATGAGAAAAACTACTGTGGCTGGAACAGTTCAAGGGGGCAAATGGTATTGAAAATACTGTCACCTGCATGGTGTCAAAAGTGAATCCCTGCATAGTTCCACGTCTTTTCGGGAACTGCACTTTAAGAAATAGCCCAAGTAATAATCCGCAATAACAGCTTTTTCTGATGTGTATTTTGTATATTTTTCTGCCTTTTGTTTAAGGATTTTGACTAAAAGTATTTTGATTAAATTATATGAGGCTTTGAAATTTTGCAAAAGCAAAGAAAAGGCACTAGGAGCCTGATGCATAAAAATCAAAATTTCCATTTCGACATTAATGGTAACTTGAATGACACTGGTGTGCGATGACCAATCAGCATCAATTATTCAAAAACCACTAAAAATAAATATTAAATAAAAAATAAATTGTTGTTATAATTTCATTTCATAATTACTCTTATTAGATCCCAGGAAGCTCTTATTGAACGCTGAATAATATCAAAATTACAGCAGCACTATACTGACCTTTCACATTTTTATTCATTTCGTAAATTTTTAACAAGCCATTTTATTTATAAACCAAGACAAGAGTAACAAAGAACATGAATATTGATTAGCTATGTGTATAAAATGACGTTATCACGACTGTTCTCATTCTGCTATAAATCAACCTCCTTTCACCGTCACACTGTTTTTAGCACAATAGAAATTAACCCAATTCTCTTCCGATTCTCAATTTAGACATCAAATATTGATTACAAGCTCAATATCACTCTCTATTTTCATAATTTTCCTACAGTTATTCCATTGTATTACTGTTTGCGTCATATTGAACGGTCAGTATTGGCGTAAATGCCATCAACGCTTGAAAGACTTTACAAGGATGAACGTTACTGGCAAGAAGCTGCCTTTATAGCTAATTTACTTCGAAAATATACATCATTTTTTCTATTATTTATTGTGATGACATTTCTCTTTCTTCAGATGTTCAATTTAAGGATAAATTATTTTGATTGGCAAATTTGCGAAGAAATTGGTGACAAGTATTTTTTCAAACACACACACACACACACACACACACACAACAACTATACATGGACAGGAGATACATGGACAGGACAGGAGATCCATGGACAGTTTTTGTCCATTTTTAAAAGGAGGATGACATTCATTTAATACTGGTATTTAAAAATAATCAATAAAAAGTCCAGGGAGTACACAGTTATCCATTACTTATTCAATATAGGGCACAACAAGAAAACGATATTTACAAGAAACACGTTCGACTTGAAATGTAGTTTATTTTTGTGCGTGGCGAGGCGACCTTTAAACATATCACAATAGAGCCTTTCTTTATTTAAAAAAACATGAGATTGTGTTATTTTTACAACACTGGGGGGAAACGCAACCAGGCTTGAATGATGAAGCACTGAATGGAGAAAACTTTAGAGAACTGAAGTGGGCAAAAAAGGAAGAAAACAAGACATTTTTAGATTACACGGCTATGACGTCATGTCAGAAAACAACATCGTTGCTTTCTGGTGTTCTGCTCCCTCCTCCTTCCCCTCCTACCCAACACGTCCAGATGATAGATAATTAAAAAAACATCACCCTACTATTTCTACCGTCTGCACATGAATATTTTTCCTTCTTGTCATTCCCTCTGTTACTCATACTGCAGACATATTTACATCTATACTCACAAGTCTCTGTCCTCATCTACCTTCAAGCATTATGACTAAATTAACCCATTGACTACTGGAACCGGGTAGTCCCTGCACAAAGTCTATGGGAATTACAGGGTTCAGTAGTCAAAAGGTTAACTTATGACGGTTCCTCCAAAATCTTGTCATTTCACTTATGATACTCTTTTAGACGTATATTAATATTGATTTATTGACTGGCAGCGTTTTGAAGCCATACTGCAATGAATACGGTGAATTCTAAATGTCTAAATGTCAAAGTCTTTCTACTTGACTGGCAATCGTTAAGCAATTGTTACGCAGTTGAATGTCAACTAGAAAATATGTGGATTCAACTGTAATTCAAACCTAGCCCTACAGTTTAGTCAAACCATATTCAAATTTATCCTACACAATTTCAATGGAAAAATATATTGCTGCACAGAATGAAATGCTTTGTCTTATAATCTTCTCTTTGCACAATTCAACATTGATGGTGGATTGGCTAAATAATGAATGAACATTCACTGAATAAACCACGCACATCTTGAGTGCTGACCTATTTGTTTGCGCTAAGAATCCAACAAACATGAGATGCATTTGTTTCTCTGTCTTTTTTTTAGTTGCGCATAGTTCACAATTTTTATTCTTTAACTTTCCTGTCAATCAAAATCAATTTCATATCATAACTTCAACATCAATACCTTTTATCAATTGTCACTTGTCTGGAAAGTTTAGATCACATTTGTTGCCTTCTTCTTTAAAAAAGAAAATAAACATGAGTGTAAGGTCCTTATTAACAAAAGTGTCTTCACTTTTCTTTGTGCTCCTTGCAATTCTCTCTCACCCCCCTACGAACACTATAATCCCTCGAGCTCATTATCCCCTCTCTCTGTTTCTCTCTCCTTTCACCTGTCCCTCATATGTGTATACAAAAGTTAAATCCCCCACATCGCTCTATTCCAATCTCCACAGTCTACAATCACTGTTAGATTTTGGGGGTAAATAAATGTGAACAAACTTGTCATGAGAGGGCAGTGTTTAGATTGATCTAACTGCTAGGTTGATTACTGTTGCATTACAAAGGCATCAATAGACCCACATGTTGTAATTATTGACTCACAAATCAACAGCGTTAAGATATTCCTGTTTCAGCCATGTTTACACCAATTAAATACCAAATTCTCAATATATTATGGACAAATGCAGAAACGGCAACAAATGATAGAGGTATCATTGGACATACTTGAGAAGGTGGATAGGAAACTGTCACACACTTGTCTGGTCTAAACAATAGTCTTAATTTGACACTATCGAAGGGTGCTAAATATTAAACAATCTAGTATCTACAGTGTATGAGAGAAGACTCATTGAGATACCTATGGAGGTTTGTTGGAGAATATAAAACATTTGCCTGATATACTATGTGGTGTTAATGTGACACTAACAAAGGGTGCTAAATGAAACACTGAAGTATCTATAGTGTATGACAGAGAGAGTCATTAGGTATACGTGTGGGAGTTTGCAGCAGAAAGCCACGAGCTTGTCCTATATACTCTGTGTTGTCGACTATATACTGACCAAGGGTGCTAAATTTAACACCAAGTGTCTATTATGTATGGTAGAGGGATCATTGGACATACCTGTTGGGGTTCAAAAGAGAAAGTCGCACTTGTCTTGTCTACACTATGGTGTTAATTTGACACGACAAAAGGTGCTAAATTAACACTGATATATCTATAGAATAATAGGACATGCTTGTGGGGATTAGTAGGAGAATGTCACAAGCCTCTGTGGCCTACACTATGGTGTTACTTTAACACCAACAAAGGGTGCTAAAAGTAACACTGCAGTATGTACAGAATAAGAGGACATACCTGTGGGGGTTTGTAGGAGAATGTTACACGCCTATCTGCTCTACTCTGAGGTGTTGACTTGACTTCTTCAGAATCTGACAGGCCTTCAATCTGAATCTGGTATGACTGTTGATAAAATAAAATGGAAAATGGAAAAAAATGGATTAAACAATCAAATCTAAATACCATATATATCACAAACTTTATGAAGAGAAATTGGTGTGGTAGAAAAAGGGAACATTACAATGAAAAACTCACAAACAGCCACTTTCAGTGATATTGATTGAGCATAAATGTAGCACTATAAAAAGGAAAGTCTGTCTGCTGCCATCTTGCGTCAAAGTGTATTGAGATTAGCTCAGGTTGCGTGGATCAATGATTGCATTTACTTATGCGAAAATTTGATTTGCAAATTCAATAATACAGCTGCCATAATACTTTTAGTTCACGCGGATGTAAAGAAAGAAGAGATATTTTTCAGAGAACCTGTTTATTTTCACATGATTCATAATATACTTGGAAGTAAGTTTGCATGTAACAATTCCCTTCTCTGAAAACTCACAAGGTATATCTTTATTTCAATATTTTTTGTGGTAAATGACAGATTTTCTGTTCCATTATATTAATAATTAATGCACTGAATTACATATACATATATTTGAGCAGACATTAACAACACCACTGGTAACAGATCATCAAGCATGATGAACATAAACAAAATTCTATACAATAGAAGTGAAACGTTACAATATCAGTGCTTTGTTGGCTTGTAGTGCCAATGATTTATAATCTTGTACCAATGGCTTTTCATTCAAATTTATCATGATTCAAGGGGATGAATGATGATCACATTGATTGTGACATAAATGAGCTTGTAAGACTGCTTATGAAAGAGAATATGTTGCATCTAATTAATACATGCATACATCCATAGTGAACGAGCTACAGTAGGTCAATGACACTGAAGGGGATTTGGTCATTTATCAAATTATACCTCAAATTAATTGGATTACTTGGCATCTCAAACAAATATTTATCTATCGATGATCAGCTTACATAGTGGCAATGGCCAGCAGATAGAGACTTCTCATTTTCGGGGGTTGGGATCTACATGTACTTTAATATTTACATTTTTTTAATCTATGAATTCAAATCTTATTTTCATTTACTCGCTTACAGTACCTTGGATAGATTTACGCTTATGACCCCGTTTACACCAACTTTGAAGCTGGCCTACAATGTCGGCTGAAACACATGTTGTCCCTAAATGCCGGACCAAATTCGGACCCCTATTTCTACAACCTCTGGAATTGGCTTGTTTTCAGGAATAAATGTATCCAGTCCCAAATAAGGTAGCAAATGCAGGTCCAAAATATAGATAACACATCTCCAATGCCCTTTTATGGAAATACCTTCCCCTCCTTCTCTACCTATCCCTTCCCCCTACTTTACCCCCTTTTCACCACAATGGTTATACATAATTTTGGGACTCTAACAGACATACGTTTCTATTTTCGTGATCCCGATATGACTGAAGATATTTCAATCACTGAAAACATTTCAATCACTGCCCTAACATTTGATTAATTACACTGTTTGCAGAGAACTTCCAAATGTGACTTCTCAATCAGCAATCTCTACACCATTTGCTTTGTGAGTGGGAGGGGGCGGACAGACTTTCTAAATGAAACAATGTTGAGAGCAAAGAAATGTCAAAGGAACTTAAAATGTCTTTCCCTCTCAATACTATTCGTAGATAACTGAACTTGTATGTTACGAAGCTGAAAAGCACATGTTCGGTTTCTCCAAACAAGAAACCTGAAAAGGATACTTCATGATTGATAAGTTATGGATCAAATATTGTGGGTAGGGCTTTATGGTCTCATTCATGTTCCGTACTGTAAGCCAATATTTTAGGAGACGGATATTTTCCCAATATCAGACCAGTTGGAAATTTTAGCATGTTGCTATTTTCACGTTTTTAATGTGTTTGCACACATATAAATGTGGAAAATTTCCATGCAAAGACCATGACATGATTTAGATAAAACCATCCTAAAAATTTTCAGATTATACCTATATCATGATCTACAGCTAAGCGTCTAGAAAATTGTGATCACAATGAAAATCTAATCAAACAAGAAAATACAACATGCCAATTATCATGATAGACCAATTCATTGCTTACAGAGTAAGATAGACTAGTATGATCCGATTCAGTGTCACTAGGGAGGGGTGAAAACTAGAGACGGGGAGGTGCATCCACCCCCCTCCCAATCTTGGTGTCGAGCATCCAAGATGGTATACGGCTCAGAAATATGAGTCACTCAATGACGACAGCTCTCCCAGCCAAGCGTTATTTTACGACTGTGCAAGCATACTGCGTCATGCCTCACTTGAATCAGGATTAAAAATAAATCTCATTAGAAAGCCGGGAGACGAATGTGTGTTGTGGGGACAAACGGCGATAAAAAATTGAATAACTGCATTATAGGCCACTTAGATCTGGGGTGAAATGTGTTGACAGGACTCACTGTGTATGGGAGTTAGGTGTATATTAGGGCAAAACATTTGTAGTGGGTGAAATTTTATTTCTATTTCAAAAATATAATTTTCCACTATCTGAATGACGGTAAATGAACTTACATTATAATAAAGTTCAATACAGTCAAAGAATGTCATCCTAAATTAAAAATTACCAATTTAACAAGTAAAAGTTGATTACGGAGCATTTTGTGTATGCCAATATTATACTGTAAGAAAAGGAATTTTCAGTACTTGTTTTAGCATTTGTTTCTGTTTATTTTCTGGGTCCAATGATCATTCTACCGCCTGATTTTTTCCTTTACTTTCTTCCGGTTTCTTTAAAATTTAGTACCCTAACTATACAATCCCAGAGAAGCTAAAAAGGTTATCGCGATAAGCAGTGGGAATGGTATAGAGATATACTATGCATGAATGTACACCAATACTCAATCTAGCAGGTTAAACACTTCGAAGTGAGAAGCCAGGCCTGACTCATTCTCTCTCGGTATTAGATCTGTTAATCATTCATGAGTGTTTCATGCATCACTGAACCCCTAGATCATACCGACATTGAGATGATGAAGTTTATCATACCAGGCGCGTGTTTCACCAAATCGTTCTTAAAGTTACACACAACTTTAAGAAAGACTGGAGTACGGTTATAAGTGTAATAGGCATGAGATTCTCAATAATTCAGCACATTTGAACTTATACCAGTCATAAAAGTTGTTCTTACAGTCTTTCGCAACTTGGTGAAACACTGCCCAGATCTGTCTCTGTACTAAATGCCCGTAATAGTCGTAATGCAAGATTAATGGGAGGCAGGGGCAAATGGTTTGGAGAAGGTGGTACTAATTGCACAATTATGATGCGCTTGGAAACTTTAGTCAAGACCATATTTTCCCCGAAACAGGTGTGATTATATTCAATGTTATTGAAGCATTTACAAAACATTTTCAAAAGTGCAATTATTCATAAAGGCGATTTTAATCAGTATCCATGACAACTGATTGTACAAAATTGCATTACAGCTGGAAAGAGATAAAGCGCAAATACGAGAGTAATGGGGTGGAATATTTGAAGCATCCATCCCCTGGATATATTTTTGATGAAGTTTAGGGTAATAATAATGCATTGCACCTTTAGCACCCAGAAGATGTGAATACTTGCACTATATAAATCACATCTATTATCATTATTATAATCATTGTTGTTGTTATTGTTGTTGTTGTTATTCTTGTTGTTATTGTTAATATTATTATCATTACTATTAATATTATCCTTAACCATTAATGCCTATTCAACTATCATATAAGTCAATATCTGAACTTCATCGCCTGTATTTTCATCAACAAGACAGATACCTGATCCCCACCTGTATTGTCAATTTATACCAGCATTGACAAATTTGCTTGTAATATTTTTGTATGTCAAGGTCATGAGAAGCACTGGGTCCTGGTCAAATCATTCCAAATGATGCAGCTTGTAATTAGCTTATTGCCATGATGCAAATTCAATCAATATACCTTGTTCAGTTATGGTGGAACATATCATAGAATAACCTCTCCTAAAAACGAGCAAATACACAAAACCAGAAATTGCAATAGGAGAGCAATCTGTTATACAATGTAATTTCGCTGAGAGATCATCTGAAAACCCCCAATTAATTACAACTCTTAAAAATTCAAAATCTCAAAAATGTGAATGTGACTTTATTGAACATGTAAACATACATTTACGTAATTAGGACCTAATCATGCAAGTCTGAAAAATTACCTGTGTTGTTTTCATCGCTAACAGCTTTGTTGCAATTCATTCTCAATCTAAATGGTTCTTCACCAATGTTTTTAAAATAAAATGAATGAATCTAAATCTGAATCTGAATCTTTAATCAGATTAAGATCAATTGAAACCAAATGGCCCATGTTTTAAAGCCTACCATTAAGCATTCCATGGGTTAACGTAACATTTCAAACAGGTAGGCAGCAATTCATAACCTGTTCCCCTCAGTTTCCCAAAATATCATAGGCAAGCAACATACAGAAGCAGTTTAAAAAAAAAAGGAAGTTGATTGAAAATAAGGTTAACTAAAAGCGATTTTGTAAACCAGCGAGGCCCATTTACATATTCATAATAGTAAAATTTGCAAACTTTCACTTCAAATTATTGTAAAAATGACTGGTTTTCAAGACAATATTTATCAAAATCATTAGAACTTTTGAGCTATTTCTTCATTTTCTTTTTAATTCTATTAATCTGCTTGTTGTTTTGTTGTTGTTGTTGCTCAGTTTATGACATTGAAATGTAATTTGCGTCATAGAAATATGAAATATCAGGGAAAATGTATTTTCCTTCATTTACCAGCAGTGTAAACCAACCCCATGTGCATGTAGACAACAACAGCTGTGAGTTTATAACCAGGGAGTACCTGTCTCATTTCTGAATCATGTTTGACATTCGACGGGCAAAGACAGGATAGGAAAGATAGCTAAAAACAGATGGTTTTCTTTGGTTTTACAACAAAATGAAAGACTTCCAGCAGAAATGGGAATTGGCAGGACCATGCATTGGTCGATCAGAGCTATTTTGAGGGTTTACCACAGAAAGGGTCTGATTCAGGGGGTTCTATTTTGAAGCGTAACCTGTCGATTCGTTTGCACCACAGGGCAGAGTGAGTTATGAGGTCAAGTTTATTTGAATCTCCTATACATCAAAGGTAGATGTATGGGGCTCAAAGGCAATGGCTGATAAATATTGTGGAGAATCAAAATACGATAGAACTGATGCCAGTGCAATATTCATTATTGTATATGTTTGGCCAAAAACAAGAATCATTTGAATTTTACAGGTTCATTGGTCCTGTATATTTCAGGGCTACTGTAGAAAGGGTCTGATTCAGGGAATCTATTTTGAAGCATAACCTGTCGATTTACTTATACCATAGGGCACACTGACTTATGAGGTCAAGTTTCCATCTCCTACACATCAAACATAAAGGTAGGTGCATGGGACTTTAACAAGAATGATTGATGGGCATCTGATCTGCTACCAGTTCTGAATCAGTAATTGTCCAAATTGAATCTTGTTATCAATGTAGACAACAACTGCTTAATTCATATTTCCTGAAAAATGAAAAGGAATGTATTTTGCCAATGTTAAGTAATGTATCGCTGCAATTTCAGCGATGACTACAATAAAAAAAATACCTTTAGTTTTATTAAGTGACTATTTCGTTCGCTAAACACACTGACTTAATTGCCTATCATATCAAACAAGGAAATTTCTGAGAGAGAACAGTATTGATCGAAATATTGTGAACAGTGTCCCACCATGTCCCACGAAAATGCATGCATTTTACATAGGCCTTTGTAGGACATAGTGGAAATATGTTCACATTATTTTGATCAATCAAAAAGATTTATTCAAAAATCTTCATCTAGTCCTTGTCAATGTCCCACTGACAGCAATTCTATGTGAATTCTCATTTTTTTCTCATTTTTCCAATGAACACCTTCTCATTATTATTGCAATCAAGATGGAGTTGAGTAAAGGACGATCGACTGCCAATTGATTGCCAAAATATTAAGTGGGTAATTTCCAACCCAAGGGCACTTTTCTCAAAACCATGATCATCACGAGTCTAAACTAGCCTTGCCATTGAAAAACTTGTAAATATCTACAGAATGTCTACAAACTTGGACCTGAGATCCTGAAAGGAGATGATCTATGATTACAGCTAAGGTAAATTTTCTAGCATTTTGGTCTGACAGTGTGTGACAGTGACATTCAATCCATGTCTAATCCCAAGCCATTAGTCACTAGATAAAGACAGAGGTGCTCCTTACACCACATGCGACCCCCTCGGCATGACTCAGCTAGTTCATTACTGCTCTCCAATACCAACATCTTTTATGAGAAAAGAGCTCCATGGGGTATTACATGTAGCATCACATAATTGAATTCTTTGAAGAACATCATTTTTATCATTAAATCATATGTGTACTCAAAGCTTGAAGAAAAAAGCTCTTTTGCAGTCAATTTGTACAATATCTTTTTGAAAAAGTTTTCACATTCATATGTGTTTCTGAATGCAATCATCCTATGTATTCACATCTTCTAAAGATGTCTCACTCAACTTATATGCATTCTTAATATTTTACCAGGGAATAATTTTACTTGTAACACTTAAAGCAGTTTCACACATTGAGGAAATGTGTTCAATACTCAGTTCTATGTGAAAAAGTTGCTAAACAAAACATACTTTGTATCGCTAAAATGCATAGCACATTGCGATGTGATACCAGGAAAATTACTGCCCATTTACAGAGGAATAGTTCATGCAATCATATTTGCATGAATTCACACCCTACAAAAGTTGATTTGTAGTCATATCTTCTATCATTTTCTCTGATACGTTGGAATTTTTTCTCTGACACAACAATGGGAATTTGTTCCCTGATGCAATCACGAAGGTGTATCCATCTTCCTTTTGTCTGCTATTTAGTATAGTTCAGTTCAGCATCTACTGTATTGAACAACATCTTGCACTTGCATCAATTATGAATTATGGACCTACATATTCAACATACAATCCCATCCCCGTCGGATGAGCGAGCCTACCTAACAATTGAAGAAAGTGTGATAAAAGGATCACCCCTCGAGGAGTTCATCAGAGGGATTACCAGCTCGAGATGAGAGTATTCTCTCACCCAGAACACGCCGCCCCCGAGATGAAAATTGAATTATTCAGTCTCCAGAGGTGTGAGAAAGCATTGGGCCTTGAGGGACAAACAGTGGCGGAAGGTTCCGCCGATTGTTTGTTATTTAATTTCTTGAGTAATGGATGCCTCTCCTCTACTCATCGCAGATCTCAAAGGGGCTGGTGTCTGAGTTCATGAATAAGTAAAGCAAGGATTGTGAACTAATCTTACAGTTTTGGTGTGAAAATGTAGGACTTTAACAAATTCTGAAATAAGTTTGGATTACAAATCACGTACAGATGATGTATAAATGCATAAAATATTCATTATCATCCTTGTACTGATACAGGAAGAATGTAAATTTGACCGTTCTAATGCTTGAAATAACCCAATATTCTTGTTACATATCCCAGCGAACAGCAAAATTGTGTCATTCTACACAATGAAAGTATCCAGACAAATACTTGCTCATCGGGTCACAATCCATTAGTCTGATCATCACATTTTGCAAAATAACTGAATCTTACTTTTCTCCCTACGAAAATATCACATTCTCTAACAATAAATGAGTGAAAATGTTCACTTTAGACTGAGTTGACTTTTTAAAAGAAGGAATTTTGAGTGAAAATCTAGGTAATTTTTATGTTTTACTTCTGTATTCTTATCTCTCAAATTTTATGTATAATCATGGAGGTCCATCAAAAATGTGTGAAAAACACAAAAACTTAACCTGAACTTCACTCAAAATTCACACTTTTCTCAGGTGAATATTTCACTCATCATTTTTAGCCAGTATAATGATATTATAGGTGCTCTTATCCATGGTTAATTTGGAAATATTGATTTGAAAAGGTGGTATAAACTATCATAATGCTATACCAAAGTGATGAAAGAATCTTGCATCAGAACTATAATAGATGTAAGAGTTCTGTACTCTCTACCACTTGGGATACCCATTCTATGCCCTAATGCTTTTCCCATGGCCTAACATCCAAAGCATAATGAGTTTCTCAAACCTTATTATCAGGTGGTAGATCAATTCAACATTATCAAGTTCATGAGTAACACACTGTTCAAATTTAAAAGTACCAAGTCTGTGAATTTGAAGATGAGGTAATGACTGAGTCATGGACTGTTTACAAATTGATGGCATCTCCCAAGAGGGGATGGAAACTGGTTTAAACAGAATCTTGAGTTATTTGAGAAAAAAATGAGGAACAATCATTTGTAATATTTTCCATATTTTAGCATTCAGATATTTTTCGCAATTTTGGACCAGTTTGACACATTAGCATGATGTTATTTTCATGTTTTTGACAGCGTTTGTACATATTAAAGGAATGTTTATCATATAGAGCGTAGATTTTTGCAAATCGAAAACCGAGAACATAGCAAAAATAAAACCAGCACATGAATTTCAGCTTATACACTATTTAATGATCCCCCCAGCCTTTAATGTAACTGAGATGATTCAGCTCCAGAAGATATATATAAAAACATATGAGTTTGGAGTGATTAAAAATTGCATTCTTTGCTTTGAATCAATGAAGACTTGAAATAGCTTGAAGCCCACTACGTTTAAATGATATACAAAACCATGGATAATCATATACAATTTTGATTGGCCGAACGTGCCATCAATAAAGCTGTTCATCAAAACTGATTCCAAAACCTAAAAGGAATGTAGTTCTACACCAATCTATTAGTACAAATGAGCCTGGATTAGTGTGAATACAGTCATAAAAACTAATAACATGATCATAACTGCATGATATTTCAGAGGGTAAGAGCCTAGAATGTCCTCCAATTACTATATGATTAGATCCATCTAATCATTATCTAATTAGGGCGTGAGGACATTAATGAGGATTTGTTCTCCAAGGGCTCTCTCACAGAGAGGGTATTGGGAATTGAAAGGGACTACCCTCTTATTTATACAGAAAACATGAAATAACGAATCACCTTGCTCCGAGAGATTAAAATGTTTTTCCTTTCATTAGGCACTGCTCACTATTATTCCCGCTTATCCTAGCTGATCTTCCTGTTGAGGTTGGGATTATTTACTGCTTATTGGTCTAGGTCTTTCCTTTCAATAGCAATGTCATGTTTACATATCATATTGGATTACAGAAAAAAAATAATTGACACGTATTTAACCCATCTTAATTCACTGATGTGCCCAAGAATATTGCCTAAACTGCAAAATATTATAGCTCTAAAAAATGCTGATAAAACACAAAGAATGCTTTGGCTGATCGATAAAATTCTATGTCATTTCTTTTGTATCTGAACCATTGATGATATACAGCACCAAAATACCTGTTTAAAATTGTTAGCCTCTGATTTATTGTCACATTGTCCCGTAATTGACCTTAATTTGCATGTAAATCTCCAGGAAACTATCACCTACACATATCAATTAATTCACAAAGAGCGAGGAAGTGGTATTTTGCTCTTTCAATTGTGCCGAAATGAATTATGAACAAAAATGAGTCATTGTTTTGTTAAGGACCTATAATTTACAGGCGGCGGAATGTTTTGACACCAATAAACCACCTCATCGATCAATTTTTCAACTCAATTTTCAATGAAAAATTTAGTCATCATTACATTGATTCTGAAAAGACTAACAGGTGATTAATTCAAACAATTTCTCTTTCAATAAATAGAAAAGAATGTGTCAGCATCAAGCATAAAGGCTGCATTGGTAAATGAGAGTACGAAAATTTGAAAAATAATATGCAACTTTTCTTAAAATCCTGCATAGATAAAATATCTGAAATACTTTTTTCAAATACTGTGAAAGCCAATAGTTTAGGGAACATACATTTTTAGTGAATTCACTGAATATCAGACCTTTAAATACATTAACAAGTTATTTAACTTTTTGAATGATTATTGTACACAAGTCTATGAGCATTCTGATCAGTAAAATATTTCAGCAAAATCATGGTCGCAAAATTCACAAAAATATTCAAATCATACAGTAATTCATTTTTAATAAAAAATGAATTCGCTCTTATATTTACATCTGTTCAGCTTACAGATCTATGATTTCAAAATTAATATTACCAGATTGAAAATGATCACATTTAAGCACCCAAAATATGGCAAGTTACGCTATAACAATTTGGAATGTTGAGGAAGCAAAGACAAAAATATGATGTATTCCTCCAAGTGACAAGAGGACTTTAATTTGTTTGATTGCACCAATGCCTGGACACCATATGGTATGAATGGGACTGTCTCTCTCACTTTAATGAAATGATTAATATCACGTCTGCTGGTCACTGTCGGATTCCAATGTCTCATCCAATCCTTCAGTCATACACATGTTCACTCACCCCGTTTACACCATTAAAGGTAAAGATTAGTGGTGGCCATTATGCAAAAATTGATGTGAAACAGGCTTTTAGCATTCACAAATTCCTATGTACATGCATAAGAATCAATGTGCATGAAATTTGATTTTTGCACATTTTTGCACATACTCTGGCTCATTTTAGTTTGAACATATCAATCAGCCATTATTCTCACAAAGCGCCAGATAACTTTATCGCCTGCCGACATGGGGGAAAAGTAAATGGAGCTTCTGCTGGTATTGTGTGTGGAGTGTGAATTCACATTCATTTTACATGTGAGGCGATGTGCTGTTAAAAAAAGCAGCACTTTTTTTTTTGTCATAATTTTTTTCATGATAATTTAGCAATTTCTAGGTCTATCTCATTAAAAAAAACTATGAACATGCTCTAATTTACTGTTGAAAAACTGCATTGTGGTAACATTTTTGCTGCCCCTCAAAAAGTAGTTAAATATCTGAAGCACCATCTCTCCCAAAATTGATCTATAGCTTTAACAATTTTTGTGAGACAATGATTTGTTAACAAATTCTAAAGATATAGATTTTCCTTGATGTGAATGCGCTGCCAATTGTGAGAAGACTGTGCTGCATGTAGGTTATTAATTAGCAGCATGGATGACTCAACCAAATGAAGAAGCTCTTTACCTCAGCCAGGGCATGTTGCCCAAACATTATCTCCTTCTTTAAAGCACCATATGTTATAAATGTGAGGTGCATAATTCTTGCGTGTGTTACATTCATCCATTAAATAGCGTTTACCAAAGAAACATTCATATGTATAGCAATTTCGCATCATGTAAAGAGATTTGTGTAAAATTTTCAGTGTCAACTAGAGCTCCGGTATGGGGACTTGTGCGCTACACAAGTAGCTACTATTATTATTAAGAAAAGAATATAATATGTAATAAAATGATTGTAATAATTTCGATGACATTTGAATTGTGTAGTATTTTTCCATGTGGAATTACTTGATAGATAAGGCTCAGCAAACTTAAAAGAAACCTGCAATCCTTCCTTTTAATCCAGCAAATAAAAATTGGTGCCAAAAGATACAATCTTCAGAAGGGACTTAATTGGAATAGACTTGGTGGCTCAACATATAGACCTACAAGCTTGCACATCTTTGAAAGATTAAAACATATGTGTCTCCATCTATAGCAATCATACATTGGCCAAGCGTGTAAATGAATTCCATAGATTGACATTTACAATCTTTGTACTTGATCTTTTAAATGGGTTTCTTATCTTTCACCTAAATGACTTGGGAATACATCTAATATCTCAAGTTAAATATTTGTTGGCTATATCTGCAAACAACTTTACTAATCATAAATAGCAGAAAAGTGCGTTGGTGCTGTAGTCCACTCAACTATTGATTATCAGAATAGTTTATTAAATCATGATGTATTTTCTGTGGTTTGTTCCTCATAATGCTGGAAATATAAAATCCCCAATAATTTAATTTTCTTATCAAAAGTGATCTTTGCTGGATACATCATGCTCTGATTTTTTTTTTTACAAGAGATTTGATCTCACTTTTTTTCTATCACTTAATCAGTCTATGAAGAGTATATTACATTTGAAATATTGTCATGATTTTAATCTGAAGGCGTCTTCTCTCTAATATCTCATCCATAAATTTATTAAATGGGATTCACACTAATTGAGTAATCACGATGGTGCAGATTTAAAGATCTTTAAATCTTTAAAGATATATATAGATAGTTGATGATGATGATGATGATGATTATTAAAAAGATGATGATGATGATGATGATGATGATGATAATGAGAATAATAAAAAAGAGTCATTACATTTGTATGATT
>BQKZ01006724.1:25250-36292 GCA_036244855.1 Temnopleurus reevesii | reverse complement strand
TTCAGTTTTGTTCAAGACTGGGTCTGTCCCAGGAAAATCTTGATTTGATTAAAATCAGAAAATCAGATATCATCAGTTATAACCACTAACTAAGAACGGGATAACGTTTTATAAAATGATTTTATTGCAAAAAAAAACAAAACTTATTTTAAAAGTCCCACACCAGGGCCCTATTGCATAAAAAGTTGAGTTAAAACGCAACTCTCAAAATTATGCGCATGTCTTAAATACGCGCTCCTGATTGGTTGAAATTGGAGTTGCGTTTAATTTTCTGGCTTACGTTAAAATGCAACTTTTTATGCAATCGGGCTGAACGCAGGAAGTAGCATTTGGTGTCTGCACACCAGTTGTGGTCTTCCAATAAGATCATCTTCGTATTTGTTTTTTCCCTAAAATATTGTTGAAAACTTGGCATTTTTAGAAACTTTTCAGTAATATTGGTACATGTGTATTACGTTAGTACCAATATCCATATACCCTAACATCATAGCTATATAGTGACTGCGTTGTATAAATTATCTAATTGTTTTATATAAAAAATTGCAATAAGATCATTATATAAAACTTAACCCTGTTCTTAGTTAGTGGTTATAACTGATGATATCTGAAAAATTGGGATATTTCGCTATATATGGGATTGTGCGTGACAATATTTACTTCAATTTCCTGCACACACTTGACCTAGCGATGTCTGAAAAGCAGTTCCTAAAGGCTGACTCACACATTTGAGGTTTTAACCTGCGACGGCCCAAGCGTTTTTTGACAATGAAAAACGCTTCCCGAGCGCACATGGTATATGTTGATCAGACGGTGGATTGACGTATGGCTTGCGGTCAAGGAGCGTACTCCAAACGTCATTCTACCATATGACCTGTGTCGTTGTGTGCCAAGGAAGTGTTTTTAATGTGAAGAAACACGCTGGGCAGACGCTTGTTTAGATTCTGAACGGTTTCATAATCTCTGCACCCCATTTTTCTACCCGATGAGCGCGACCGATAGATGGTGTGAATGTTAGCTTCACGCCGCCCCGCCCGCGAATTCTCAGGATCGCGCCCTCTTTCCGTCTGACGGCAATCGAAGGAAAAATAAATCGGGAGAATATAGCACTCTCAATAAAGAATCTGAACTTGGTCGACGCAGGCTAAAAACGCAAAGGTGTGAGCCAGCCTTAACGACCTGCTATCTTTTCCTGGTAACTTCACGAATCAGGTCAATGACTCAATGCTCTTTTATCTTCGAAAAGGTTATAGAAACATACTATAGGTATTTCCCCATTTTTGTATGGAAAAGAGAATGGCTAAACAGTGCTAAATAATAATGATAATGCTATTGCGTATCATAATCATAGCGGCAATGATAATGGTCATCATTATAATAGTACTAGCAATAATGATAATGATGATGATAATAATAATAATGATGATAATAACAATAATGGTAATGACAATAATGATGATAAAATAATGATAATGAAGATACTTATGCTAATTATCATAGTTATAATGATAGTAATGGTAATATAAACCAATTAATCTTTTGTGTTTACTAACATTGATTCCAATCTTATTAAAATGAATTGATTTGTTTTCAAAGACGAATGAATTGAACGTACAATTATAATGCCATTTAGTCTTTTAGTGTGAATTGTTCCTTACTTTGGCTACTTCAGTTAATATTTTACGAGAATGTGTAACAAAGCTTATCTACAGCCCCCTACAACTTCTCTCCATCACCACCTTATTTTACGTTCGGAGGTCCCTGTATAACTCCCCGTTCCCCATCATTATTATGTTGATAGGATATTTAGGGGATCTTTCATGAATGTGCAGTAGAGTATACACGTCTATTGCATTAGGATGGTGCAACATCTGTATACTGGTTAGTATCGATGAATAATCACAACTATTGCAACACCATGTTACTTTATTTCACAATTCTGAAAGGGAATGGCCCACATATTCTCCACATTTGTCTAAAAAAACAAAGAAGATGGGCTCATAATGTGCATATCGGCTGATAGGTGGTGATTGGCTGGAAATAATCTCTTTTCGGAAGCCCCGGGGATCCGGGGATGCAAGTCACCCAGCCAAAGTCCTTTCTATTCTGAAGCACGACACGGCACGTACGCGATGTAATACTCTGTGATTGGTCAACTGTTGTAGAGTATTGACCAATAAGAATCAAGATACTGTGTGAATGACGTAATGTCTACCGCGTTTGGTGTAATACCTTCCTATATAGCAGGTCGGCTAGTCCTGTCCAACGTGATATTATTCAGTTCTTCTGTGCCAGTTGACTTGATGTAACGTATATTGTTGGATGATATCGAATGAGATTGCAATTTACCTATTAGTCATGGCAACAAGTAAACATATTTTGATAATTTTCAGAATTATACCAAGAAAAATGTTGCTTTGATCACAAGCAGAAAACTCAGACGAGCAGAAAATGTTGTTTTTCGTCAATGGGTGCACTCTAGACACATTTAGAGATCCAACCTTTTGAATATTGTAAAAAATATATATTAATTTATGGGTTAAAACATATACTTCAAAACAATAAGTTATAATAAAAAAAAACAGTCGGGAGGCGCATTCACCATTTACCTCACGTGGGTTGAGTGCATCACAAAGAGGAGAAATTTCTGGGACTCGAATCTACGACCCTCGAGTTGCTAGTCAAAACCACTACACCACGACGCCACATTTATTTTATCTGTATATTGCATTGTGTTCCAGGTCCCCATAGACGATCAAATCTTGTTAAGAGCTACACTGATTAAATATGAATTGATAATGAGGGAATAAATAAACTTATGATTTGCTTTGAATCATAACAGCTTTTTTTTTTTAGCTGAGGCTGGCTATTGAAAATAATCATGATTCATTCTATTTTTGTTTATATACAGAAGAAAATAAAACGGCAACTCCAAATGATACAGTTGGGAAATCTGGCAAAAGTAAGTAACATTTGTGTTAAGTTCTTCACAGTCTATGTTAAAAACAACAAAAGTAAACATTGAGTAAAATTTGCCTCAATTTCTGTGTTTGCCACTCATTTCCAGTAACCTCAATGATTGTTATCAATGAAGTCGAACGCCAATTCAGTGATCCTTCGTAATGTTATTGAAATCGGGACCGGCTTGTGATTGTGATGTCTGCACAGTTCGATACATGACGTGCGGATCTATTATCAAATGACACACTTAATTCTTAGGAAGAGTTTTTATTCAGTTTTATTATGAGTGGTCACGGGGGTTACCACAAATATGACAAAAATGTAAGGAAAAAAAACATAGAATTTCAGTCAAATTACCCAAATGAATGTTTCGCTCATCAATTTGTAGTGATGACAATATCACGGTCATCATTAGTCCGCCTCATAGGCAACCCCAAAATGTTTGATTAGTTGTATCACATATTTCTGTTATTATATGGATTGAGTTTGAAGGCTCGCCATGCCCCCCCCAAAAAAAAAACCACACACACACACACAAAAGAAAATAAGAAAAGCAACCGAATTGATGGAAACTAAAATGCCTAATGTGACAACGCGTCGAGTTTTGTTTTGGTTAATTAATGCAAATTTATACAGACCTCGAAATGCACTTTGCCTGATATGAAACAAGGCTCGCATCGTTACTTTTCTCAGACAAAAGGCGATTCTTTTGTTATTATCACCATTTTTTCAGTTCAGTTTATTCATTTATTTTAATATGATTGAAAAAAAAAGGATAAAACATTATGCTCTCGGCTTGGTTAGCTGTTTTTCAGCATATATACTGAAAACATGTTTCCTTTTTTTTCAACTTTTTACCTGCATTAACATTTTCAATCAATAATGTCTCTGTTTGCAATCTTTTCGAATAAATCACGAATCATATTTGATAAATCTGATGTGATGATTGTAATCGTTTGAGATGATTAATAGTTGAATGATATTTTGTTATTTTTTAACGTAGATATTGGCGATGAGAATAATATATGCCCCAACTACGTACGAGATATTACTCTCACTGCGGCCGGTGTGGTAAGTTAAAACCTCTTTCATATTTAGACAAATTGACAATTGGTGACGTCATCGGTGCACATCTGACAATTTATTATATCCATATCAGTGCTATGAAATTTTACTTTTTCCCCAAAAATATGATTTCCTCAAAACTTAAATGAAGGATATCTTCGTGATAAATATGTAGATCCCCTATGTGCATGTTGGCATTAATACAAACTGTGTATCTTCCTGTACAAATGATGAATTTTGCATAATAAATAATATAAAGAAAATTCTGGTAAGTAGTGCACCCATTGTGTCATCAAATTGGTAACAGTCTGAAAATTTTTCCCTGATTTGCTCTTTTTTTAAGATCCTTAAAAATACATAACTTTTTAAATTACTTGTCCGATTTTCTTCCTTTTTGTTCCGCTCATCAATTTTTTAAGCTGGAATGAATGCGTACTATAACAAGATCAATTTATGGCAATCTAAGCATGCTAATGTTTCAGGCAAAATGGTTGGGTGTACAAGAGTTATGAAATTGGGAAGTTTGGAAGACAATTCTAAGAACTGTGCCTTTATTTGTGCACAGATGACTTCACCATTTTCTTCTTTAATGATTTGGTTCCCTTCAGACAAAGAAAAAATGCGTGCTATAGAGCGTATCTATAAAAGTCACCTGTCGGCAGTGGCCAGTTTTTCTGTCCCCCTCAATAAGATTATGGACATTGATTTATCTTGTAAACTTGTTGTCCGGTAGACAATATGAGTTTAGCCATCCTAATGCAGCTGTAGTTTGAACCTACTGAGGTCTGGTAAATGAAGGTTCGGGCAAATATGGTCAAATGGGGTTACACTGAAGGTTCTGCAGATTGTGAGCTGAACAATACCTCGGGATGGACCTGGCAGTACACACTATACATTGGGATTGTCAAAGGCTATTGAAAGGCACTATGCCAGAAGATGTCGTTAGTTAGAAGACTCGATACTCTCTCAAGTCATATTTGTTTTGGTCCTCTATATTTGTATCACACTATCGACGGATACAATGGTCTGTGACCTGAAAGATATGATGAAACGTATGATATGAATTGTTAGTCAATGGCAATATGTGTACCATGGAAATACTATTGATTTTCATTTAATCTTATCTCTTTTGTGATACCTTGGTCTTTTTTCTTTATTGTCCAAGTCACAGTTGTAACAATGCTCTTGTTGTCGTATTCCACAGTTTGTTGGAGTATTTCGAAGTAAAATACGCCAGAATGCGTGCGAAAATCTTCTCCTAATTTCTTAGGAGAAGTTATATTGAGGCATACAAAGTAATTTGTGTATACATCAGCTCGTTTTACATCAATATCTGCATCCCGACCATTACGAATCTATACCTTTAATATTCAAATTCACAGTCTTGTAACAATGCTTTTATGCCATTTTACAGTTTGTTGGAGTGTTCGTGCTGGTCATCATCATCTTTCTCAGTCTTTGGTCTCGGAGAAGACGAAACCGTGAACGATTCTTGGACCATGTGGAAGGATACACGTTAGGTCAACATACCGCAGCGATATCGATGGGCGTGTCGACCACGGCTGCGAGCAATGGTCACGTGGTTAGCGATGAGGGTGATAGCGGATACAGTAATGACGTCACTGGGGAGGGAAACCGTGGAAATAGCAACGACAACAGAGAAGAGAAGCCGCCGTAGCTTCTGAGCGGTGTTGAACAAAAAAAAAAACATTTAGAAAATGCTGCACGACGGGGATGGTGATGAGGGTGAGAGAAACAAGAGAAGAAAAGCCGGAGTATTTTTTGTGAGATTCCGGACTGTTCTAACAAGAAACTGTTAAAAACATTGAACAAAGATACAGAAGATGGCCACGAGAGTGATGATGATGAGGGTGATGGGAAATAACAACGAGAAAAGAGAGGAAATGACATAGCTTCTGCGAGACCCAGGATTAAAAACAAGCAAACAACCATTTAACAAAAATGTCAGGAGTGGGGAACGAGAGGGATAATGATGAGGTGAGAGAAGCTAGGAGAAAAGAGACGAATGAATCTCGGTACATGTATAAACAGATCTGATATAACAAACAAAAAATAGCTGCTAAAAAGAAGTAAAAATCTAGTCCCAGCTCATCATAACTTTTTGTTTTTTTAACTCTGCTATAAAGAGATTACTGCAATAACAAGGTATTTTGATGGTCTCAAGCACCTCGTTATATTGTGTTTCCACTATGGTAACTTTTGAAAGAGGAAAAAGGCCATAGTATATCTTGTCAGATCCGGGATCGTTTTATCGTCAAGAAATTGTTTGTGTCATTCAGAACTAGAAATACTTTATCAGCTGCATCTTCAATATGTTAATCCTCACATCGGCTTCTCTCGATGTGCAACAAGCGCGTAACCATGCAGGGTTGGCAAAATAAAACAAGAAATAGATCATCACTAATTTTTCCGACCCTTTTAATCTATTTTTCTTTTAAAGAAAGCTTGTCTTTTAAAGAAAGTTTGAATAAATAAATAAATAAATAAATGAAATATTTTTCACTTTTCAATTTAGCGATAAAGAACAAGACATCGAATTGGATAAGAAAGACCTTTGGAGATCCCGGGCACTACTCATCGGCAAAAAAAGTTTTAAAACATTCGAAACTAGAATCAAAAAAGCAAATCGGGACTGTTTATACTGCAAAAATCAGGTTGGAATTTTAGGAGGATAATTTTTTAAATGGAGTTGTACCACCTCTAATGAACGTTTTAAATGTAAATTTCAGGAGCAGGAGTTTTTATGATTTTATGTTTCTCGAAGTCATAGAAAAATATTTAATAATTATGCTCTATGTATTGTTAAAGATAGAAAATTGTTCATCTTAACTCATCTAAATTTACCTGTACCTGTGAAATTTTTGGTGTCTTTGTGTTTAAACAGCGATGGTCACACTTCATGAAACATTGAAACTATGACAACTAATTTTCTAGGATGTGAAAACAGAACTTATGAGCCAATTTTGTTATTTCCCCATCGTAATGAAACCACATGACAATCTGTATTCTTCTCTACGAGTCACTAATAAAATCAATGTTTGTGGTGCAACTGGGATATTGAATTGTCTAGACATTTTCCGAAATTTGTTTTGTTACTCAATTTAAATAAAATCGTAAGATGAATATCGTAGTACGTTATTTCAGGTAACAAACATATGCATGTGAGCCTAAAATAATTTCATTTCCCGGGAAAACGCATAACAAAGAAATAAAATGCTCATAGTGATACTACGTGTATATTTTTAGTACAAATGTAGGCGAATGAGGTCCGAATGTGTTCCATTGCTCTCTGAATCAGTACGGACAATGCCAATTTTACATATAAACTAACGAAGTAGTTTCGATCAGTTCAGTTTATTTCCAATCAAATCAAATATGATATAAATCAGGTAAAATACAAATTAAATCATGATACAAAAAGAAATTCAGCAAAGGGACTCCATGAGATACTTTACACAATATTTTTTGCGTTGTAAACTGTGAACTGTAAATTATAGGGGATAAATTTTATCAAAGCTATTAATTGATAATTCTCGTCGATGTACATATTATTATTATTATTATTATTATTATTATTATTATTATTATTATTATTATTATTATTATTATCATTATCATTATTATTATTATTCTTATTCTTATTATTATTATTATTAGTATTATTATTATCATTATCATTATCATTATTATTATTATTGTAAATATTATTATTATTCTTATTATTCTTATTATTATTATTATCATTATTACTATCATTATTATCATTATTATTATTGTCCTTTTTCCATTTGGGTACAGTATTTCACAATTTTTAATTCTAATACTAATCGATTTAAACTCGGCCTACTTGTTGAAAATAGCCTGTTAATTTTATTGAATGAAAAATTACATAGCATATAAGGATACTGTTTGTACATTTATATATTTGTATATCTTGTTTGATTGTTTGTATCATTCTGTTATTCATGTTATTGTATGCAAACAGGGCCTCATGGAAGACCACCTAATTGGTGAAATGGGCCACCCTGTATAAATATCAGAAATGAATAAAGAGATAAATGAATAAATGAGAGTAGTCATGCAAATCAATTGATTGGAATAAAACAACGAAGTGACTGAAAACGGAAGTGTCTACTCCCATATTCATGATATTAAGGAGCTATCGTGCTACTTTCAACTAGGAGGGATATTTTTTCTTTTACATAAAAAGACATCGATTGAGAATGTCATACCATGGTATTGTTCAGAAGTCCAGAAGCCTGTAACATAAACGGTGTAATTAAACTGAAATTTGATGAACATTAATTGTAAGTCTATGACAGAATGTGTCACAGGCCAAATATTTTGCAGTGTGTTTGCAATCTATTTATGGGTAGTAAGATCAATGCATGTATAAAGTGTGTTTTAAATCTATACTCTTATTATTCAAGAATTATACTACGATGTACATCATTTGAAATGTTCTGATTTTTCGCTTTTCTATGTCTTCAGTGTTATTCATTCAATCAATTTATCTGTTTCGATGATTGGATAGTGTAACATATATTGAAATATAGTTTTGTATCTCTGTTTTCATATTTCGAGTGCCATTAAAAAAAATAAAAAACCCTGATGAGGCAACAGTACAATGGCCTTGTTAAACAAATAAATTACAAAACCACTGCACTTTTCATTTTCACATGTTTCCAGTGTACCATTTTGTTTAAGTGTATCCAACCTATTAGAATAAAGAAAGCTATTAAAGTTTCATGCTTCCGTAGCCCAGCATGCAACATTAAACCTGGATTGTACCCTTGTTCAGGCTGCCCAATCTTGTAGAAATCTTGGTGTTATCTTTGACAACAAATTCACGTTTGAAAATTTCATCTCGCAGAAATGTCGTGCGGCATCATTTGGCCTGTACAGAATTGGCAAGATTCGCAAGTTCTTGAACAAGAAAACCACCGAACACCGTATCCATGCATGTATACTCTCTCACCTAGACTCATGCAACAGTCTACTTTTTGGTCTATCATCTAATCAACTACAACGGTTACAACGAATTCAAAACTCAGCAGCACGGCTTGTAACACAAAAAACAATATGATGCAATATCCCCTGTTCTCAGAAAACTACATTGGCTACCCATTAAATCCAGAATCAAGTTTAAACTGCTCTCCCTAGCCTATCAATGTCTTTATCAGTTAGCACCCATATATCTCATAGAATTGATCATTCAATATAAACTTGAGAGATCACTACGTTCTAGTAAAAGATCACAGTTCTTAGTACCTAAAACGGCTACAAAATCATACGATGAGAGATCATTCTCACATGCCACATCTATCTAATGGAATAGCCTCCCAAACTAACTCACAAATATTACACCATATGAAAATTCAGAAGAAACCTGAAAACATATCTCTGTAAAAAAAAAAAAAAAAAAAAAAACAGCTGATCTAGTGGTTATGCGCTATATAAAAGTGTTTCATAATTATCATTACTATTATGCCTGAAATCATTATACATTCATTAAATGAAGTATATTTAGATGAATAAACTATGAAAATTTGAGTAAAGTCAAACAGTCTGTTAAAAAGTTACGAATTTTCACATTCTTAATATCACAATCCCTGCCGCTGATGGGGATCCGTGCGATCGGCAACTTTGGCAGAATCTATGACGTACTTGCGGATAAACCCCAATTACTTTGCACATTACCTTTCCTTCTTTCAATATGGCCTGTTAGATTAGGGCTCAATATAACTGTTTCCAAAATGCATGCAGAATCGACATACATATTTTGTTTACTTTTCTGAAAAAATGTGAAGTTTGGTATACAAATAATTGCGGGGCTATCCAACACGACGTCACAGATTCTGTCAAATTTCATCTGCAATGAGAGCATGATAAATCCAGGAGTGGATTAGTCGAGTTATTCAGAAATGTGGGAGTATGCTTAATTATAATTATAAATATAGTGCAGGCGTCGTGGTGTAGTGGTTCTGACTCTCGTCTTTCAACTAGAGGGTTGCATATTCGAATCACACCCATGGAGCTGATTACCTTCAGCAAGAAATTTATTCACATTGTGCTGCACTCAACCCAGGTGAGGTGAATGGGTACCTGTAGGAAAAAAATCCTTGAATGCAGTGAGCGCCAAATGGTAGCCATGTTATAGCCAGGTAATAATGCACAGAGCGCTTAGAAACACTTTGTTATTAAACGCTATATAAATGTTGTGTATTATTATTATTATTATTATTATTATCATAAGGTATATCTTTATACAAATTCAAGGTTTTCATCATATTAAGTGAATGATTGAGAGTACGATCACGTTTCTCCCAATTCTGTTGAGCTAGTCACATTTTAATTTCGACCATGTGCATGTTCCAGAACATATTACAACTCTGTATTTGTCTTGGAAAATTTCTCAGTAAAAAATAATAATAGGTCCGTTTATATCACTATATGCATATACTATACTGCGCTTGATACTAGGTACCATATCATTACCCTGGCTATAACTGCCGAGTAAGCCAGTTAGGCGCTCAAGCATTCCAAGGAATAAATTCCTGCCAGGTTCCCATTTTTCACCTGGGTTGAGTGCAGCACAATGTGGATGAATCTCTTGCTGAAGGAAATTAACGCCATGGGCAGGACTCGAACCGCGGATTTCTGCCTGAAAGGCGAGAGTCAGAACCACTACACCACGACGCTTCCACTTTACCTGATTTGATATAAATTTATATATATACAAGCATGTTATAGCTATTATAGATCAAGGTTACAGCAATAGTAAGTGATTGTAACTAGAATGATAGTAGTATACCGGATTTGGCTGGGGAAGTTTCATTTCAAGATTGTTCCCTTGATCTTTAAATGACCTTAAAAATAAACATCTTTCACTTTGACTTTTCTTTAAAACTTGAATTTTCAAGGAGTGTAGCTAAATTGTCATATGGCTAATGCGGTTCACAGCTATGTTCAGGACATTGAACTAAAGCCACAGTCAC
>BQKZ01006724.1:13846-25173 GCA_036244855.1 Temnopleurus reevesii | reverse complement strand
GGGGGGGGGGGGCTTCTTTATGAAAGGGGTTTAAAGGGAAACCTTTTGCTCTCTTAAGTTAAATCTCCCCAGTGTTTGATTTCGTATATGATGTAAAAAGGAAATGTAATCCGAATTAAATAACTTTTTTTCAGTTGGCCTTTAAAGCCCAAATAAAGTTTTGGTAACGATCAAGAAACTTGAGTTTTACCGGATGTTTAACATGACTTCTAAATATTACACATATTTCGAGAGAATGGAAATTTTGTTATGACCTGATTATCCTTTAAAATCTGAATTCAACCCTTAAACCATAAATACCGCCCTCTCTCGGTAATAATGATATTTTGTTTGTTATCGGGCATATATGGGAGGTTATTTCCCAGATTTGAATAAAAAAAGATTCAGTATGGGGGTACCTCCAGATTGAGATTTTTTTTTCACATTTTAGGTAATAACTTTACCAAAACTCTTTCATGTTTCACATAATCTTTTGTGCAACATGTCCATGATACTATATCTAAATAATCTAATTCTTTTTAGATTTGAAGACGAAGCTTGAGGGGAAAATATTTGCTTTTTACCAAAATTTACCTGGGCTTAAAAAAGTCAATCTGTTTGACGGTGGTTCTGATCCTTTAAACACACAAAAAAGTTAGTCTCCCAATTAATACAGGGCATCTTTTTGACAGGGCAGTGTCCGGTGCGATGTACCAACTTCTCGCTAACTTAATGGCCCATATTCTGATGTCAGGTTTAACTTAAACTAGAGTTTAAATCTGTGGTTTAAGTATGGGAAGCCAAAGGAGGCTTGAATCTATAACAGTCGATGTTTAATTTACCAGCACATTTGGCATTCATGGTATGAATAGATAACAAAGAAAAAGAGTGTAAGAGAATGAAAGAGAATGATAAAATCATTAAGGGTACAGGGATTCGGAATAAGAACTTCAATAGTTTTCTACATTATAAGAGCATGGGAAAAGAGAGCAATTAACATAAGACTTATTCATTGTAAATAAAGCTTTGGCACTTTTGGCCACCCATACTTAAACCACAGATTTAGACCAGGGTAAACCTAAACCTCGCTATCGGAATACGGGCCAATAGGTTTAAGTTTAATCAGACGTAATATGTCATGAGTGAGAGAACACACATATAAAGATACCTGTTCAAAATAATGACATAACGATGTATGATTTTCATTAACGTGTCTTCAACGACGCGTAACGTATTGGATCATGCTAGGTTTTACACACATGCTAGCCATATAGTTGTTAAACATTAAAGGCCAACTCACAACTTTTCGTTTTAAGCCTACGTCGGCCTAGCGTTTTTTAAATTAAATACTTTTACTTGACGCACAAAGACGCATTTCATACGGCGGACTGAAGATAAGCGCACGATTCTTTAACACAAGCCGAACGTCAGTCCATCGTCTAATCAGCGTTTACTGTGCGCTCAGGAGCGTTTTTAATTAAGAAAAAAATGCTGGACCGACGCAGGCTAAAAAAACCCCGCAAAGGTGGGAGTCGGCTTTTACCTGCATTTTTTTGTTATTTACTGTACATCCCCTCTTTCAAATGTCACGCTTCTTTCAATGAGAGGGGGGGGGGGGGGACTTTTTGTGTGTGTAGTTGTGTTTACCTGTAACTTTTGTGACTCGAAACATAAATTATATATCATTTTTTTTATAGGGAAAATTACTTTGTTGTGTTTATTATGAAAACATGAACTTGATCTTAAAACGGTTCATTTCACCTTTTGAGCACATCAAACACGATATAATCTATTTCCGTACAACTAAGTCGAAAGCATATTCAATGCTCCTTTGTAATGCTATTGAAGTTGCAACCGGCTTGTCATTGTTATGTCCCAATAGTTCAATACATGACGTACGGATCTATTGTCCCATGTCATTCTTAATTTTACGGAAATAGATTATATCGTGTTATAACTACAGTCATCGGCAATAATCGTGCATAAAATTGAATCTATTCGTCAACTGGCATATGTATATGTGTGTGTGTGTGTGTGTGTGTGTGTGTGTGTGTGTGTGTGTGCATGTGTTTGTGGGAGTACCTATTTCATCCAAATGTGGTATAAACTCGTTGAACATGACTTCATGTTTCTTTTTAGAGTGTCAAAACATTGTCTCTTGATTGACGAATCAGCGACCAGAGATCACGTCGCCACCTATTTCCTCTTGTCCCAAGAGCGCTGGTTTCTGCTCTCTCCCCGATGGTAGTGGGAAATTCCACTTTGTTTTATTGCTTATAAAAAGTTATATTGTCATGTAAAAGATTAGAGTTTACAAGATTTGAATTCGGGTATTACCCGTCTCATCACATAGGGGATATTCAACCGGATGCTGAATACGTCTATACATCGTCTATATAAGCACAGACATATCTTCGAGATATCATTCATCATTATTTGTCAACCATCACCGACATCATTTTTCTGTTATATCCACATTTCTCATTCGAGACAGACCTGT
This sequence comes from Temnopleurus reevesii, assembly GCA_036244855.1. NCBI lineage: Eukaryota > Metazoa > Echinodermata > Echinoidea > Temnopleuroida > Temnopleuridae > Temnopleurus > Temnopleurus reevesii. Next base: position 22,694 of record BQKZ01006724.1, on the reverse strand, counting down.
AGTTTGGTATTTTGGACTTGGAAATATGACATCGCTTTCATTTTGCCTTTATGGAATAAATATCTAATTAGAGACTTTTAACTTTGGGATCATCTGTCAACAACTATACGTATTAGACATTGTTGCTGAAAGATTTGTGATTCTTAATTGCTGTCTTTGAATCATCGAAATCTGTATCTAAATCTGCATAAATAAGACAAATGCGGATCGAGAGAGCAATTTAATTTGAGAGGTCGCTAACAACTAGGCCTGATCTCTTTTGGACAATATATCTCACAAGACGATCAGCTGGGTGCATACATTTTGTATTACGCTATTAAACATCATTTTGTGTTTTTTAAAGATGGATATCATATTCCCACTCATCGCGTTGTTTGTCTACTTCACATCTGTAACAGGTAAGTCTAATATATGTACTTTGATTTAGAAACCCATTACGGGCCCTCTGATTAAAGTGGGAGGGGCAGCCAAATTGGAACGAACGACCCTTTTTGTGATGACGCTCATTTTTTTTTTTATTGAGGGATTTTTTTTTGCGGGGGAAGGGGGGGGGGGGCTGTCACCTCCTAATGGGATCGCAAATTGGTCAGGGGTGAGAAAATTGTGACTTGGTGACTTGTCATTATCTGTCTGTTATTTGTCAGGGAGGAGCAAAATTGGCGAATGCCCTTGNGACAGCCTTTAAAGTATGTCAGAGCCCGGATTTTACAATTATGGTGCAAGCCTAAAGCCCATCGGCAATAAGTATTTTGAAATCAAATTTTAGAACTATTTTCACCAAAAATTTATGCAATAATTCTCGGTGTTATGGTCCGGTTATTTATTTTTTCATCGCTTTGTTTCAAATATTGATATCATATCGCTTGATGCATGTAAATTATGATGTACACAGTTTACAATGAAATTACCATACTACTACTACTACTACTACTACTACTACTACTACTACTACTACTACTACTACTACTAATACTACTACTACTACTACTACTACTACTACTACTACTACTACTACTAATACTACTACTACTACTATCATTACTACTACTTCACAATTACAACAACAATTACCACTACCATAATAAAAAAGTATATATAATATATATAATTTTTGTTGCGCCAAATCCATCCTGCTGGATGCCACTTATCACCACTAGAACAATATCATTTTTTTTCTACGACTTCTGCAAGATTTACTAATTCTACTGCTATTACTTGTGTTACAATAATGTTATTAACTATTGCTACATTACATTATGTTATCATAATTACTGCTGCTGATACCTCTACTCTTTGTAATTTTAGGGATATATTAGCGATAAAAATGAGGGGTTGGATAAAGGCTGGTGATTATAGTATTCATTACAATTGTAATAATCATAGCAAAAGCAATAAACTGTCATCGAATTTCGTTCTTCCATATACAGGATCACTATTCTTCACTAACATTTCTGATATTGAGACGTATATTGGTCGCGATGTGATAATAGGCTGTGAGGGATCGTTACGGAAGGCCATGTCAGAGCGTGACAACGGGACACTGACGAGAAAAATCCGATGGCTTCGAGGGGGGTCTCCAGAGGAAGATTTAGAGCTGATTGAAGATGGACGCATCTCTGTGAATACAATCATTACAGACAAAATAAAGGTAAGGGCATTAATGCTTTTTCTCTTTATAATTTAAAATGTCAATTTCAATATAGTGTTTGGTCAATTATTTAATCATTTTTGAGCAATCAAAAATAACAATCATGTAAAGATCATATCAATTGTATAAGTGGTCTCGATTTCCTTTATTACTTTAATAATCGATAATTATTTACTTGTTGCTAATTCGATTACACTATTTACACAAACTTTTCATCCCTACAAACCAATGAGTTGATATATCGACGACTTGCTGTCTGCACTGGAAAACACTTTAACAAGTAGAAATAACACTGATAAAACCGATTCGAATGGTGTTATCTGTTTAAAATTTGTGTTGATGTCAAAACCAAAACATTTCCTCATTTCTTTCTTTTTAACCAAAATTTCTGATCATTTTTTTTTTATGGTTAACATCTTGCTGAGCAGGTATACATTGGCCTGTACTGGCGTAACGGGACCCAAAGTATGATAGTACAAATGGAACCACCTAGTCGAAGGAAACTAAAAAGAAGTAAATAAGATACCGTAGACGCCTTCGTTCAATATGCTAATGATACAAATACATGTCTCATTATGATGTAGTGTAATTTTGTGTTGCATGAAAATCTGTGTGCGGCAGTGTGCGAGCACTAATTAGGTTACCGTGTGTAGATAGAACATAAAACATGTAAAATGGATTAATAGAAATAAACTTAGAATAAAAAAATCCCTCTTATCTTCCTTGCTCACAGGACACCTCTGTTTCTCTTCTCTCAACCGTCACCATCCGAGGCGTCACTATGGATGATGCTGGTAACTACTCATGTTGCCATAGAGATACACCAATGTGTGATACATGGATGTCAAGACGACAAAGACAGTTGAATCTGACTGTCCTACCAACCCCCTCAACTGAAGAAACTTTAACTTTTATCATCCCAGGTAAAACACATTATTTAACTGTCTTTCTACCGTTTGTGTATTGACTTTTAGATTTATGGAAGAAAAAAAGTTACAGATAAATACGCTTGTATGATTTAGATTTTTCAGTGCTTGATGTTTACATGGGGACGGGTCAATATTTGTGAGATACCAGAACTCAAAATCCATGCCCTTTCTAATCCTGGCGACTAAGTCCAATAATGGCACATATATAACCAAAAGGCAGTGTCCTACCAAGCAGCATTCCTAATCCCATGGGGGGGGGGGGGGGGTGTTTCCTTAACCCCCTTACATTTTTCGCTAGAAGTCAGAAATGCGAGAAGCTCGCGCCATGATCTTTGATGGTGACTTTCTGGTTTCAGGTCTCGCGCACCGTGTGAGACCATGTGCGGTTCCGACGCTTCGCGCACTTGCAAAACATTTGTCAATGAATGATTTTGATTTGTATTCCAGGGCGTGCTTGAAAAGCAGTTTATACGACTGAATGCGCGCACCCTGTATTTTTTTAAAGAAAACTGTAATAAATAGATAAATAGATAATAAATGATTGACTGTTGTAATGATTTTCATTATATTGATTTATTCAAGTTGTTTTGTTTTAATTACGATTAGATAGCATCAATACCTGTATTTGCAATTTCTTCATCAAAGCATACACAAAAAGCAGCACCTCACAATAAAAGATTTCGTTCTTTAATTTTACTTCTCTCTGCCCTCTTCACAGAAGTTACGACACCAAATGTCCTCACGACAGATGACGGTACCATAGACACAGTGTTCACTTCATCTACTATCATGACATTGGAAAATAAACGGGATTCTGAATTATCAACAGAGGGGAAGAAAATTGACCAAAATGAAACAAATATCATTTCGAAGAGAAAAGCTGCAAGCAAAGAGAGCATGATCGTTGCTGTTTTCTGTGTAGTTATAGCTGCGGTTATAATGGTAAGTATGCATGCAAATAATATGAACGATGACAAAATAGGGATAGAGAAAGCAATGTTTAATCATGATACATGAATATGTTTGTTCGTTTGTTTTTATTTCCGTAAATTCAGAACATAATATAAAAAACATATATAGATAAAAGTATACACAAAACGGCGGATAGCCCATTTTAGCGGTATTTACAAAATATCGCTGTTCTTCCATGGGGTCCTTACAACATACATGTATTTACGGTATAGGCCCATTTGGAAGCTAGGGACTCTTCACAATTTGGCATCGATACAGGGAGGTTCTCTGTATTTCTTACTGTTGATTTTTTTTAATTCATTTTCTTTTTTTAATTTTATTAAACTCTTTATATATATAATTTTTTTTCAATGTATTGTTTTCTTTATAAATTTGACCCTTTTAAGTTGGAAACGATATAATCAGCATAAGAAACGTTTCACATGTTTATCAGAAAAAGTATTTCAGAATTAACTATTATGAAAAAGTGAGAAATATATATCAGATAGGGAAACAATTTCTTTTCTTAATACAGTTTATGAAAAATAATTCTACTCAGTTACTTTGCTATTAATCTTACTTCCACTATCTTATCTATCTCTTTCTTTGTCTTCATTTGTCAGATCGTCATCATTGCTATGTCAGTTCGGTTCTTCTGGAGGAGAAAGCACGTGTCTACCCCAGTAGTGTCTTTCCAAGCTTGAAAGATATATACATAATATCGAACTAATTATTGAAGAGGCGCCCGCATCATTGTGATACGACCCGTTGTTAGGAATTGAGCGGACAACCCCCCACTATTTTGCTATGTTTAATAAACAAGGGACGCTGCATAACTACGGTGCCCCACACTCGTTACGCTCCGGTATACATGTATAAGAACAAATTAAACTGGATTCATTCCCGACGTGGAAGAACACTTATCAAGGATCATTATGTTACAAGGAACAATATTTCACAACTGGCTGTTATGATATTTGGTGCTAACAATTCAGGGGATGCCCTCATTATGTCGTGACAGTGCGTTCACATTATTGCCATCAACTTTGAATTTGCCGTCAGATATGCATCTACATATGTCCTGCTATTGTTACACCTACCTTATACATTAGGTTATCAATGGAGGAACTCAAGATGTTGTCATCCTACTCTATCGGGGAAGATGATGTGTTGACACTGAAATAATTCATGTCATGTATATTGTGGAATATAATTGGTGCTGTACAATTAATGCTCTATAACTTCAGATTTTAAAGAGATGCCGTGCTTGTAAATATGTTTTATATGTAAATAATGTTTGCTATATTTATTCTTAAAACTTGTAAACTATTCTAGGTAAATTTTAAGTGTTAATATTCTATGTGCCTGTTTCTATATAAGCATGAACTTACAAAAGAATATGGAGAAATTATTGTTAAGTATGTTTTGCAAGATTTATTTTCAGAATATTTCTTGAATTATGTATTGGTGACAACAAATATGCTCATCAGGTATAAGTTCCGTTTTTTTTTTTTTGGGTGTAAATTCAAACTTTGCATTGTAAAAACACATTTTCAACTGTAAATACTCATGTATCTATATAGGGACTCTACCTAAAAGGTATTTATCCTAAATTTTTGGCTCTAAGAGCGTTATTTCATCTGAATATTTTTTGAAAAAGCAAAACATGACTATTAATTGGAGTGCAATACAGGGACTGTGGAACGTATTGAAAGGGAAAGGGCTGTGTATTATTATATTTAATGATTGATTTATTCATACACTGCCATAATTATATTTGCAATTATTTACAAAAATTGAGGAGGGGGGGGGGGTGTAGGCCCCACCCCGTCCGCAGTCCCTATGTCTTATAGCTACATGTAAATACGTCACAAAAAGTCAGAGGTCATTATTATACCAAAAATATAAAATCATTTATCTACCCAACACAAAAATCATTAAATTGATAAAAATATAACGGTTGAAACATTTTGTGAATTTACTAGAGGTCTACTAAAATACCTTCTAGGTGATAAAGAGTATATGTGATTGAGAAGCACAAAGTGTAATTAGATTTTGAAATATCATGTCCTAATATTGTGTTATAAATCCTAATATAGTTGACGTGATTACGTACACGTTTATCAAATATTTATAGTCTGCCCAACCAACCACTAACCATCATTGTGTCTTCCTAGATAACCACAATATATTTGAAATATTATATTCTTTTGATGACATTAAAGGAAGTACATTTTTACGACTGTATGAGGAAGTGTCAGAAGCAAGTGACAAAGTACCAGGAAATCCCCAAATGCCATAACTTCAGTTCAGTTCAGTTCAGTTCATCCATTTATTTCACAAACAGCATAAAAACACTAATATTTACAGAGTAAAATATGTAGCAGATATATAAACTGGTTGACGGTGGCAGCCAAAAAGGAATGTCCTTATGGGAGGCCGACCGATATAAAAACATTACATTGCATAAGTACATACTGTAAAAATACACACATAAAAAACTTCCCTGTACTCTGTAAAATTCAAGGTCGGTTTCAGTGTTAAATGGAAACAAACCCCTGGAATAATCGTTCTCTCATTAAATGAAGAAACATCAGATAACAGAGCGTGAAAATTTGAGCAAAATCGGGCAACGCGTTCCATGTTCAGATGCTACGAGTTTTGTTTAACATGTTTAAAGAGAATGAAAACTGCCGCTGACGGAGATCTGTGCAGAAATCGTCATATCTCTTTGTGACTTCTGAAATTCATAACTTTTGAACGGATTGTCCGAATTTGCTCAAATTTTTACATTTCAAGTGATATTTTTTCCGTTTAATGGGAAAATGACAATTCCAGAGATTCGATAAATCGAGAAGTTGATATTTTCAATTGATTTATAGATATTTTCAAGTAGTGATAACTCTACCAAAATGAAGCAATGCGTTCTTGATGGTAAGTTTCCATTTGTTCAGGTTCAAGTAATTAATATTCTCTCATTTTCATACTTCTGAATGGGAACAACAATGGATTTAGATGAACTTGAAATGACATGGAGCATTCGAATATTCGAAGAAGGGGTGGGTTCTTTTGCACTATGACCTTACATTTCTTATAAACGTTGTCGTGGTAACCATGATTTTAAAACCAGCCAGTAATTGTTTTTGCCGAGGTACGCCATTTGATGAAAGGTATGGTTTAAGGCTCAGTCATGGTCAAAGTATGTTTAGCGGAAAAAAATATCCAACACTTCTTTCGCTCAGAAGATTACAGGGAAGACGCTTGATCAACGCCAACGTAAGCGTTTTACAATCGCAAGAAAAAATAAGAAAAACGAATCAGTGTAAAGGAGTCCTATGTGACTACGTGCATATTGAGTCTTGTGACAAATTAACCGAAATCATGCTGGACCATATTAGATAAAACGGAAAGAAAATACAGCTCTTTATATGATATAATTATGTGTCTATGTATGGCCATACTCTGATTATTTACGGCCGGAAACATGTGATTGCTGTTTCTTCAAGAGTGCCCCCCCCCCTCTCCTTTCACCGGAAAAAGCACGCGCTGTCCACGTAAATATAAGTAGGAATTTTTTTCCGGGGAAAGGGGGGGGGGGCACTCTTGTAGAACACGGACATGTTTTGGAACACCAATGAATGACACAAAAACAACTAATGAAGATGAAAGAGAAAGGTCTTCTCTTTAACAAAAAACACCCTACTTTTATTCAAACAAACCTTTTTTTCGGGGGGGGGGGGGTTGATGAGAACCAATACTCGATAATGCAAAGGAGGATATGGTACATGTACTTACAGATTGAAATTATGTATGATCGGAGCGTTACGGACGTGACATGTCTTCTGAGGTCAGAATCAATCAAGTTTCTCAAACCTCTGGGTTTCCCCCAAGGCGATAAATATAATAACAAGTCATGTTCGTCATGTTCCAGGTACTTTGCAATTAACATTCTTCAGAAATGTCTTAGTATAGACACTAATATTTGCATTGTAAAGGATGCAGCAAATAGTTTCTTTTTCTGTTTTTAAAAGTTTTCAGAGAAGAATCAACTGAAAGTTAAACAGATAAACAATCCTCTTAGTACGAAATCAACAACTTTATCTATTTTTTATTTTAAATACCAACAGAATGTAACTAACATTTTTGTAGGTACACTAAAATCTAAAAAGACCTAATTTCATGAATAGTGATCAAATTTATATATAAATATATATAAATGAATATTCTTGGAATAAGGGAACTGCTGAAATATACATACTTATCAAACCGAGTAAATACAGCTATCGATCCAAGCATAATCTTGAGAATTGTGAGAATAACGTTTTGTCATGTTTTTGTACATGTTTGTAAAAGAATAAAACACTGAACAATTGCAGCTGAAAAGTTTTGTGTCTAATCGTGCATCTATTTTTTAGGGGGTATGATTTGAGAATAGTCTATGTGTTATAATGGAAATATGATATAGAGGGGAGGGATAGAGGTAGAGAGAGAGAGAGAGAGAGAGAGAGAGAGAGAAAGAGAGAGTGAGAGAGGCAGAGAGAGGGAGAGAGAGAGGGGGAGAGAGGAGGAGCGGTTGAATTAAAAATACCAGTATTATGTGTAGTAGTCGTAGTAGATATACAAATAGTCGGATCAGGGAGTTGGGAAACTCACAACTCCCTGGTCGGATTAGAAGTAGTAGTAGTAGTAGTAGAATTAGCAGTAGAAGTAGCAGCAGTTATAGGAGACGTATAAGTAGTAGTTGTAGTAGTAGTAGTAGTAGTAGTAGTAGAAGTAGTAACAGTAGTAGTAGCAGTAGCAGTTAGTACACGTAGTAGTACGGTAGTCGAAGTAGTAGTAGTTAGAACGCGTCGTCATTCATGACACTTGTAACCAGGGAGATGGGAATTTTAGAATTAGACCAACTCCAAGTTGGCTTGCAAAAGAGTGAGACCCATTTATTGCTCTTCCTCTAATTTAGATTTTTTAAGAGAAAAAAAAATGGGTTTTCCCAGTTCGATGGTTGCCAAATGGGACAAAAATAAAAATTGAAGTGGAATAATGGAGGTCAATCAGGTACATTCACTTTTACTAAAAACGAAACCACTTTCACATGTGTGACATAATGGAGGCCATGGCTATAATGGAGGTAACTTCCCGTCATGATGGATGGTTGAAATCATAGAGGAATATATAGGGGCACGAAACAGACGTTACCTAACTTCTGGAATGAAGGTTAAAAACATGGGAAACATTCATGCAGAAAATAGGCTAAGTCAGACTTTTGCGTTGATAGCAAATGGCATCAAATCCAGTGTTCGTCAATATGAAAGAATTTAGC
>BQKZ01006723.1:22529-38251 GCA_036244855.1 Temnopleurus reevesii | reverse complement strand
GTTTTCTTCCATTTCCTCTCCCATGGCGTACCCGTAGACATGATCGTGATATTCAAACCAAGACACCATTTTGTCTTTGTTTGCATCAACAGGTTCCATGGAATTCACCGCATCTTCTTTGTCAACTGTCACCAAGGCTTCAAACATCCACTTGGTCAGCTCATCTGATTATCGAAAGAAGGAAAGAGAAGAGAGGGATGAATGAGGATAAAAAGAGGGAGATGGTGATAAAGAAGATGAGGGTAGAGAAATGAGAGGAGAATGACAGACAAAAAGGGAGTTGGGGAAGAGGAAGGAGCACATGGGTAGGGGAGGAGGGGATAGAGGAAGGAGGGAGAGATAGAGAAAAGGGAAGGAGAGGAGAAGGAGGGAGAGGAGGAAGGGATAGGAGGGAGAGTGGAGGAGGGAGGAGTGAAAGTGCAGGAGGAAGGAAGGAGGAGGGAGGGAGGAAGAAGGAGAGGAGGGAGGGAAGAAGGGGAAGAAGAGAAAGGGAAGGAGAGACGGGAAGGAAAGAGGGGAAAGGATAGAGGGGGAGGAGAGAAGTGAAGGGGAGAGGAAATGAGAGAAGGGGAAGATAGTGAGAAGGAGAAACGAAATGAGAGAGGGAAGGGGAGAGGAAGAGAGTAGAAAGGTAGAAGGAAAGTGGAGAAAAGGAAAGGGGATGGGGAGTAAGAGAGGAAGGATGAGAAGAAACAGGGGAAGGGAGGAAGAGAAGTAAAGAAGGATTGAAAGAAAAAGATGGAGATTGATCAAGAGAGGAAAGGGAAGAAAGAGCAAAAATACATGTATAGGAACAAAGAGATTGAGAACTACCAGTAGTTCAAAGCATTCATTTTCATTTCACATGCCCATATATTAAAGCGATAGACCAGTTTTGGGAGGAGGGCACTTCAGATATTTAACTAGTTTGCGAGCTGCACTAAAATTATTACCATAATATTTACAGCTTTTCAATAGTAAATTAGAGCATGTTCATAGTTTGTTTGAATGAAATCGACCTAGAAATGGCTTAATTATTGCAAAATAAAAAATCATGCTGCGGTCGTTCTCCCTTACACAACATGCTTCACGTACAAAATGAACGCGAACTCACACACCGTAGACAATACCATCGCACCCCCCATTTCAGGCCGACGCTCCCCCGTGCAAAAGCAGTTAGCACACCGTAGGAATAATGGCTGATTGACGTGTTCGACGTAAAATACACAGAATACGAGCAAAAATGTACGGTACTCCTAATATCCTACACAGATATATTTAGGCATGTAAAGCAACTTGTGAATACATCAGCTCGTTTAACCAAGGAGCTTCTTTCTGCATCCTGGTCATTACGAATCTATTGCTTTAAAGAAATATCATGATGCACCACATTTTCATCTGACAATCATGGCTCAACCAATTTTCTAATCTTCAATGCTCATCACTTTCTCATTCGAGGTGCGACAAACCCACTTGCCCAAAATTGTCAATCGAGCAAGTACATTCACAATTTTCACTTGCCCATGCGATTATGGTTTTATGGCCCAAGAATTTTATAATCTTGATTGTCAATAATTATTTTTGTGTAGGCCCTATCCAGTTACAAAATATACTATTTGACCAACCTCACTAACAGCTAATCCCAATTCAATACTTTAGATCTCCATGTGCAGCTGCTTTTGTTTGCTTTTATGTCTGGGCCGAAACAGATTTTGATAGGACAGAAAAGAATTGATTTTATAGAATGAGCTAATCCTCATACTGTGTGAACATCTTAATTACAACTTACGATGTGTTGCTTACATTTCTTATGATTCTTTTACCATTATAATGTTTCGACTGTTTGGTAACAAATAAATTAAATATACATGGATAGCTACCTTTACTGATCTGTTCATCTCCGTTGCCATCGACCAGTTTAAAAACGTCTGAAAAGACCTCTTTTCTCTTCTCATCAGAAAGACTTCTAAAAATCTTTGCTTTTGCCTGAGGGTTAAAAGGTAAAAAGTGATTCATTCATTAATAGAAATACATATTTGCTTTATATAAGCACTGACAAGTAAGGCTTCCCAACAATGCACAGATAAGAAACTTTGTTATCCGACACAAATTTGTAATCTTAAAGTTTGAATCTATTTTTTTCCTTCATTTTCTCCATTTCTATGCTATTTTTCAGTGTTAGGCCCAAATCCTATAAGCCACGGAAGCAACACGATTCAACAAGACTCAATGTTCACAGGTAGCTGACTGTGAACTGAATGAAGAATTGTGTTGCTTCCGGGGCTAGAGCCTTAACAGGATTGAAATACAACAAATGGAAACACTAGCCTTGTATAAATGGAAATAAAGATCACTTCTTAGAAAACAAACAGACAAACGAGAACACAACAAAATATCACCTGGCCTCCAAGGAAAAGAGTTTGATCAAAAGAATCCAGATGCCTATCACCAGCGTAGTGAGGGAGAATGTCCTCAATCTTGTTTGCATCGTCATCTGTGAGGGCGCTCTTTGTCTGAGTAATCATCACTCCAAAGCATAGAAAGAGACCCAACACAACAAGGTGTGCCATGATGTCGACACTCATCTTTGGCGGTGGCTGGCCTGAAATTACAAGATAGAAACAAATAATTTGAAAAATTTACAGACTTCACTTTTAGATCTTAAAGGATATCTGGGGCTAATAGAATAATTTGCTAGTTGGTAGTATACATCACACCAATGCTCATAAACATTCAATGAAATTTTTTAAAAAGGTGATAATTTTTTCAAATACTGAATTTTCAAAACTTATTGATTCTCATGGAGAATAAAAAAAACTAGTTCATTAAGCGAAACGATGGGCTGGACACGTTTAAAAAAATATAGAAGGCTCTCATGGGGCCCAAGTCAGACGTATAATATAAAGCCTTAAGTCGATCGCGAATGAGTAGTTTAATTGCTTGTTGTAACTATGTAAGATTTATCTATACACCTCTATGGAACGGGCTCTTTGTGTGTAAATTTCAGCAGGGCGGTGTTTCATTTCACCGAGTCGTTCTTAAAGTTACGCATGACTTTAAGAAAGACTGGAGTATGTTAACTCGTGTAATACGCATAAGATTCTCAATCGTTCTGCACGAGAACTGGTACCAGTCGTGCATAAAGTCATTCTTAAGGTCTATCTTATATTAGTGAAACACTGCCCAGGTCTCTATTCCATCTACACATTGTCATTCATAAATCCCACCGCTGCCACAAGTAGTAAGGTTGTAAAATAAATGAAGTGTCAGATCAATAAATGAAGTGTTCATACTGATGACTGAAAACAAAAAAGTTGAGATACCTGAAGATAACTTAATACAATCAAAGAAACTGAATAGCAGGAGACAGACCTCTTCATGGTAAGTTTGTTTCTATTTGTCTCCTGCTATTCGGTTTCTTTGCTTGTCTTCAGTTATCTTTAGTCAACCCGACTTAGTTATTTTCAGTCATAAAACACTTTATTTATTGCTCCGACACTTTGTTTATTTTACAACTGTACAACTGGTGGCAGCGGTGGGATTTATGAATGAGATTATGAAGATGGAATGGAGACCTGCTGAAAAGAACAAAATACAAAGAGATAAACTGAACCGAATAGCTGTGAACACATTCAACTATACCAATGTCCAACAGAATATTTGAATAAAGAACTGTTGAACTTCATACAAAAGATAACCAGGGTCCCGTACCATAACACTTTACAAACGTATGATTGATATCAAGCGCAAGTCTATGGGAAATCATGTACTAAAATTTGCGACTGATTGTTAACTTGTTTTATGTTACGGTCCCCCGATGTCAACATAAATACCCTTTACTTTCTATGGTAGTCAGTGCCAAAGCTAGTGGATTCTACTACCTTCAGAATTAATGCAACACATAAAGGGTTAACTAGTAAATCAACATCATAATTATATCTGTAATTATTGTAGTCATATCAAATAATTCAAAACGTTATTGTCCCCGTTCTTTTCTAGTATATAGATCCTGTTAACTACTTTTATGCATGCCCTGCCTTAAACTTATTCATGGACTTGGGCAATAATATACAGTCTAACCTCGTTATAACGAGGTCGTTGGGACCTGAGGAATTACATCTTTATATTGAAACCTTGTTATATCAGGGTCAAAATACAATAAAATACAAAGACACGAGACCAGGAAAATTACCTTGTTATAACGAGAGCNAGATTATAATAAAATTGTATTAATCATTTCATTTTATTATCATTTATGTATTGAATCAAGATTATAATAAAATTGTATTAATCATTTCATTTTATCATCATTTATGTAGGCTTATTTTCATATTTTTTTGAAAATTTTTGTTTAATATATACACATCAATCATTATCATATTTTTGTATTTTTATCTTTCTATCTTTCTTTTTGTATAAAAATAAAAATAATACAAATAAAAAAAAACTGTTTGTCTCCCGCCGATTAACAGTTTACAATGACGCAAACAGATTTTTACTCTACACTCGCAAAAACTAAACCTTTTGGTAGTACGACCTTTTGGTTTAGTTTTTTCTTAACCTTTTTGGTTTAGTCTTTTCAATTGAAAAACTAAGTTTATCTTTAGTTAATTTAACTTCGGTTCCCGAAAAATACTGTTTATTGGCAAGAACAAGATTTTCTTAATTACTGAAAAAATGGCCCGCGAAGTTATACTAGTGGAACTGCGGCACTAATGCACTTTGGTATCCAGCCTAATAGGGTATCCGTAGGGTTTAAGGTTAGGATGTAGGTTTAGGGTTTAGGGTTATGATTAGGGTTAGGTTTATGGTTATAATTTATTTAGGGTTAGGCTTAGAATAGGATACCAAAGTCACTTTTCAAAAGTGCATTTAATTTTAATAGCGCCGGAACTGCTAATTTTCTTCCACGGTACACAAAGACATTGGAACTGTGTATTGTCTCTGTTAAGATATATGTATCTCATTTTTGTCCGTTCTTCACAGAGATATATGCTATCTAGGTCTGGCACATCACAATCATATTTTAGGGTGTTCTTTAAACTGTTACTTTTATCTCAAACATAGCCTACTCGGTATTCAACCCATGGGACTAATGTAATCACTATGCTCTTGTCAGCAGAGCCCAAACGGGTCGGATAACATATTTAAACGCATTGAACGACAACATTTATGATATGAAAACTTACTCAACAATATCAAGCCAATTAGGACTGCGTGAACAAAGTGAAATAAAAGCTTCCAAAGTTTTATCGCCAGAATTGTAAGACTCCTTCTCACTACACTTTTTGGTGATTTGTTGTTTCCGGTCTCTCCAAACGCGTACGCGTACGTTCAAAAGGTGGAGCCTCAATTTGAGTAAAGGGTGACGCGTGTAAGAATTTGACAGCTATTCATTCCTTTAATATTATTATATTACACTTTTCTGATTACAAAATATAAGTTTATTTTCCTTATATATAAATTAGATCTAGTTTTAGATTCAAAACTATTATTTAGTCATCATTATTTTATCTAAAATAACTTATAATTTGCTTTTGTCGTCTGCTCCAATTCTGTTCGCGCGTGCGTCTCATAGAGTTGCTCTCTCATTCGCTCTCATCATATGATAATACATTAGAAATGCGTAAGTCTATGTGTTTTTTGTACGTGCCAAGCCCTTATCCAGCTGCTGGGTCAAGACCTTTTGACGATAAATTGACGAAAGAAAAACGACGATTTCTTCGAATTTTTGGGTCTAGCCTCTCAGACACTTTTTCTGGACCTTCCTTTCGCCATTTTATTGGAGCTGGTATGTATTTTGTTCATTGATTTAATGTTGTTTTGGAGAAATATGTGATAAGACATAAACAAAGAAAAAGAAAGACGAGTGGAGAGAGTGAGAGACAGCAACAGTGCACAGCCATGTAGTGAGCATGTGTGTGTATTGTGTATGATGATCAGCGCAGCTGCGGCCGCTCGCTATACTAGTTGGAAAGATGTTGATGTTGCGATTTGACTTTTCGGAGCTGGCTGAGTATGAGATGGATAAATTTCATGATTTTTGCGATCATTTGCGATTGACTCTGCTGGAGTTTTATAGATGTGGCCAATACTTGATTGTTACGTTACCCTAGGAGTACACATGAGATTGTTTAATTTTTATCAGAGAGCAGAGAGTGTGATGATGCCTGGCCTAGCCTGGGCTATTAGACGTAGGCCTATAAATATCAAGTTTTCGCATTTAATGATCAAATCTACAAACAACCGATTGATGATAATATCGACACTTTATCAAGTGCAGAATTCCAAATGTATGCAATATATATTCACCATGAATAGCTGATACAATTTATAGGGCAGTGAATGAAAGTATTTAGTTTATTTTTCTTTTTCGCACACTCTATTTTATCTGACGTGGTGTGATGCGTTGATTATTTGATATCTGCCAATGTATTTTTTTTACAAGACTATATTTGTATAATATCTTTCCTTCAAAGCAAAGTTTCGATTTCTATATCATTTGACTGTGGGCGTACTGGATGCAAACAGAAAAAAAAATCGGATCCACGTTGAAATTCTAAATTTCATTTTCAAGGCAGTAAAATTGGCCGTTCACGTCCAGATGTTTACACACTCATCATCAATAGTAATTTAATTAATACACGAGTAATTTGTAACAATGAATGACCAATTAATGTTATTTATGTCTTATGAAATATAAATTACCCAAGTCCTTTGAGATGTGGAACAGGGGTTATGTACCATCACTCGTTTTGGCAAACGGTGCAGAGCACTTAATAGGAAATTTGTTTAAAAAAAATTCTGACCAAAAGAAAGGTCTTCACTTCAATCCGTTGGGCAGACATGCAAAAAAAAAGGGTCCTGGACTTCTTTCATTTTATATATTTTTCCCTACAAGGGACAAGGGACACCCGCCCCTCCACCTCTTGCTACGCNCATCACAATCATATTTTAGGGTGTTCTTTAAACTGTTACTTTTATCTCAAACATAGCCTACTCGGTATTCAACCCATGGGACTAATGTAATCACTATGCTCTTGTCAGCAGAGCCCAAACGGGTCGGATAACATATTTAAACGCATTGAACGACAACATTTATGATATGAAAACTTACTCAACAATATCAAGCCAATTAGGACTGCGTGAACAAAGTGAAATAAAAGCTTCCAAAGTTTTATCGCCAGAATTGTAAGACTCCTTCTCACTACACTTTTTGGTGATTTGTTGTTTCCGGTCTCTCCAAACGCGTACGCGTACGTTCAAAAGGTGGAGCCTCAATTTGAGTAAAGGGTGACGCGTGTAAGAATTTGACAGCTATTCATTCCTTTAATATTATTATATTACACTTTTCTGATTACAAAATATAAGTTTATTTTCCTTATATATAAATTAGATCTAGTTTTAGATTCAAAACTATTATTTAGTCATCATTATTTTATCTAAAATAACTTATAATTTGCTTTTGTCGTCTGCTCCAATTCTGTTCGCGCGTGCGTCTCATAGAGTTGCTCTCTCATTCGCTCTCATCATATGATAATACATTAGAAATGCGTAAGTCTATGTGTTTTTTGTACGTGCCAAGCCCTTATCCAGCTGCTGGGTCAAGACCTTTTGACGATAAATTGACGAAAGAAAAACGACGATTTCTTCGAATTTTTGGGTCTAGCCTCTCAGACACTTTTTCTGGACCTTCCTTTCGCCATTTTATTGGAGCTGGTATGTATTTTGTTCATTGATTTAATGTTGTTTTGGAGAAATATGTGATAAGACATAAACAAAGAAAAAGAAAGACGAGTGGAGAGAGTGAGAGACAGCAACAGTGCACAGCCATGTAGTGAGCATGTGTGTGTATTGTGTATGATGATCAGCGCAGCTGCGGCCGCTCGCTATACTAGTTGGAAAGATGTTGATGTTGCGATTTGACTTTTCGGAGCTGGCTGAGTATGAGATGGATAAATTTCATGATTTTTGCGATCATTTGCGATTGACTCTGCTGGAGTTTTATAGATGTGGCCAATACTTGATTGTTACGTTACCCTAGGAGTACACATGAGATTGTTTAATTTTTATCAGAGAGCAGAGAGTGTGATGATGCCTGGCCTAGCCTGGGCTATTAGACGTAGGCCTATAAATATCAAGTTTTCGCATTTAATGATCAAATCTACAAACAACCGATTGATGATAATATCGACACTTTATCAAGTGCAGAATTCCAAATGTATGCAATATATATTCACCATGAATAGCTGATACAATTTATAGGGCAGTGAATGAAAGTATTTAGTTTATTTTTCTTTTTCGCACACTCTATTTTATCTGACGTGGTGTGATATTCTGCGTTGATTATTTGATATCTGCCAATGTATTTTTTTTACAAGACTATATTTGTATAATATCTTTCCTTCAAAGCAAAGTTTCGATTTCTATATCATTTGACTGTGGGCGTACTGGATGCAAACAGAAAAAAAAAAATCGGATCCATGTTGAAATTCTAAATTTCATTTTCAAGGCAGTAAAATTGGCCGTTCACGTCCAGATGTTTACACACTCATCATCAATAGTAATTTAATTAATACACGAGTAATTTGTAACAATGAATGACCAATTAATGTTATTTATGTCTTATGAAATATAAATTACCCAAGTCCTTTGAGATGTGGAACAGGGGTTATGTACCATCACTCGTTTTGGCAAACGGTGCAGAGCACTTAATAGGAAATTTGTTTAAAAAAAATTCTGACCAAAAGAAAGGTCTTCACTTCAATCCGTTGGGCAGACATGCAAAAAAAAAGGGTCCTGGACTTCTTTCATTTTATATATTTTTCCCTACAAGGGACAAGGGACACCCGCCCCTCCACCTCTTGCTACGCAAATTCTCTCGTTCTCACACACGTACAACACACACGCATGTCTTTCCCATATCTTCACCTCAAATTTGGCGCTCCCGGGAGGATGAGCTTTGCTGACAAGCAAAATGATTGAAATAATAAAGATCTTCTCCTCAAATTTAGCGCTCCTCTCGGCGATTTTGTCGCCCTTTTGAACTCAAATTTGGTGCCTCCTAGTTCTGACCGGGAAGGAGGGGGGGGGGGGGAGGGGTAGCGCCCCTGAAGCCCACCCCAAGGTGCGCGCATTTGTAACGCACCATTCGACAAAAGCTAACAAGGAAAAAACAGAAAAAACATTAGCACATAAACAACAACAAAATGATTAAAACAATAAAAATTTTCACTTCAAATTTAGCGCCCCTCTTGGCGATTTTGGCGCCCTTTTTGCCTCAAATTTGGTGCCCCCTAGTTCTGACCTGCGGGTTGGTGCCCCTAAAGTCACCCCCCCCCCCTTCCAATGTGCACGCACTTCGTAACGCACCACTCAACGGCAAGCTAAAAAATAAAAAAAAACACCTCAGAAAACAATAGCAAATAAACAACAATAAAAAAGCGATTTTAAAGAAAACAAATGAAAAATTATAAAATGAAAATAAAGAGAAGAAAAAAAAAACACACAATAAACCAACAAAGAGTAAAACATACAAAATTTGTTGCAATACAATTTTTCTTCAGTAGATTTTTAAAGAATGTTATTATGAACATTCACACACAAAAAATAGCTTTCCAGGACTTTTTTTTTGTGAAGTAGAGCATAGAGTGTGATTTTATGCATAAATTAGCATTTAATTAATCTTTGCAATTTTATACTTTACGTTGTGTTCTACCTGCATGCAAATTTTCGTGACGATCGCGCGACCGGTAGCCGAGATCTGCTTCGTCCTCAACCAGGGGCGGGCGCGGCATTTCACCACATTACGGGCGATATCTTGCATTCTGGAAATATGTTTTGAACCAGTATATCTTTTTTTTCTCGTAATATTGAAATGGTTAATTGGGCAATCCTGACGTCACTAATGGTAATTTTTTGGTTACTTCCATTGTTTTCACAATTTTTTTGTAAGTCATTAGATATTTCCATAACTTTATCTATTAATTCTCTTTCTCTCGACCCCCCCCCCCCCTCTCTCTCTATCCAGGCAGTAGGAAGTTGGAACTTGAGAAAAAACGGGGGGGGGGGGGGGCAGACTCGAGAAATCTGTTTCCAAAATTAACTGACAAGAAATGATTTTTTAAAAATTGTACATTACATCCCACCAAGCAAAATAATGATAATAAGAAAGTTCTCACTTATTTTTCATTCGCTTTCATTGGTAATTCTTGTTATTTTTTCCTGTTCTGTAAGGCTGGGAGATGGGCGCCACCTCTGTCCCTGGCCACGAGACTGTTAATACCTCTACCCTCCGTTCTTCCACCATGCACTTACATTCACGTACATGTATCATTCTCGGTATGCACTTTGTGACTCTTTCACACTGTCACAATGTTCCTTTCTTTCTCCGTTTCTCGTTTTTTCTCTTGTTTGCCTCCTTCTTTCATGCTCATCGCCTCCACCCCCCCCCCCCCCCCCCCAAAGAAGCTTGAGAGCAAGCAAGAAATAAAAGGTCGTATGTTTCTTGCGCCCCAGTCACCAATTTGCGGGCCCATTTTAGCGCCCATAAACTCTGATCCGAGCCACATATTGTTCATGTACCAATTCGTTAATGATTGCCGCCCTCTCTCTCTCTCTCTCTCTCGTTTGTATTATTTCTATCAGTCCCTTCATCTTTTCTCCTGCCCCTCCCCCGGTCATCTTGCATGCCACCTAAATCTCTCTACATCTCTCTCGCCCCTTGTACATATTATTCCGTTCTTAAATTTTTTGGATTATTTGGTTTATACCTCTCTTTCTCTCTTTGCTATTGCTTTGTTTATTTTCTCCTAACACTTATTTTCCTCTGCTAGTACTCTGTACTATCATCTCTCATGCAGAAGATGATCCCTTCATCCTTTTGCCCTACCCCCCCCCCCAAAAAAAATCTCTATTTGCCATTTCTACGCTCAACCATTTCTGCTCTGAGACTGATTTTCATTAAACAACACAAAAACACATACACATTTTTAGAAATCAGAAAAGAGAAGCAAAACTTGATTTCAGATATTGTTACAGTTCATATATTTCGGAAAGGTATGTACAGAAAAATATATTACTTGAGCTGCTAATAGAACACAATTTCACAAATTTTAGACACATGCATATGCCTGCAAGTGCAGTGGAAGTAATAAATTATTTGCTATATGTACCTATTATCACTATAAATCTCACTGTCCGGAGTTTTATAGTATTAACAGGTAAGCAAAAATTCTGATTCGCACTGTTCATGTATGCATCAGTCTCGAAATGAAGTTGTACGGTACTGAAATAGTAGTAGTAAAAAAAATTGAATGTATTTTTTTTTTTTTTACTGTACCTGTACAATCCAGGTTCAAACGTTCGTAAGTTGATCCTGCATGTGAATAATCACCCCCAGTCAAAGATTATTTCAAGTCTTCCACTCTATTTTACTCCTTGTACAGTAATTTTCTCTAAATCAAAGCTTTTTCTTCAGGTTGACTGTACATATGTAAGTTTGCATCACAGAAAACATCAAAATTTATTCATCAACATCTTAGAGTTTGATAATAATATATCTTATTTAACTGGGAGAAGATTCTGTCAGGTGTACAAAATGTATCTGCTTTGTAATATTGGTGAGTCTTTGGTTCAAACAGTGTTAAATGCAGATGACTGGGTCTCATTTATTTGGTGATAAGTACATGTGAAGTTTATTATTTTACTTTTTCAAAATAATTACAACTGACATAAAAATTCAATTGCGTATAAACTATGCAAACTCAACCAGACTTTCCCGATAATCATACAGTGTTTTGACAAAACTATTGTTTATCCCAATGTACATGTACAGTATGCTAACCATCTGTACAGAAAACAATGAATCTCAACTATTCCAATCACATTGAACTTTCATACCTAATCTGTATCATGACATACTTCAAGGTCGTATATTCCTTAGACTTTTAGGTATTGTAAGAGTTCATACAGTTTTGAGGTGCATAAATAATCTGCATTATTCTTCTAGGTCTCAGCTGAGTTGGTTAAAATGACATTACAGAAAAATAAAAAAAATACATCGTTGTCTTCAAAATGTCTTCACTTATCGTTTGTGTTTGAAAATAACAAACCTAAACCCTTAATCAATAAGTGTGAGCAAATCACATTTCTTAAACAAATTAAAAAAAAAATGAACTGTTTGACAGTCAAGTACAGAAGAGAACATTATTTCACAACTAGTACTCTTTTTTCTTTTGCTCTTATCCAATTATTAATTTCCATTTTATTCTTTTTATACATGTATATTCTTTATACCCGTGGGTATGTATCAGCTATTTCATCAAGATTGCAATTTACATTTACAGTGTACTTGTATTTCAGATAAAAATGCAACAATAGCAAATGAAATTAAGTGGAGTTTAGCTTTGAAGAAGAAATGTATATGAATGAATTAAATATGTAATGCCAATTTCACAATGCAGTTAGATTGCAAATTGCATTCATTAGTGTTGCTAGGGCAGACAAATTCTTCACCTTGCCCAGCCTAGCAATAACCACTGCAGGCAGTAAATACCATATATTTTGGCAAAGGTGTGTAAAAGCATGGATGCAGAAATGTTGATTACATTACGAAAGTACACTATTCTTTAGCCTATCATTGAAAGAAATGCAGTGGAAACTCAAATATAATGAGGTACTTGGGACCATCAAAAATACCATGTTACAGTACTCAGCAATAGCACTTGTTATAGCACTTGGTAATAAAGAGCCAAGATGAGATTTTTTAAAACTTCTTTAGATCAGGAAATTTGATATATCAGACCTCTCTATACTGTGTTTCCACTGTAAACAGTTTGAGAATGATGTGCACCAGTTTCCTTTTGACCGTTATACTTTATTTCTGCATGAAAAGTGCAATCCTGATTATTTCTCAATGCGATGAAAATGAACATTCTTTTTTTTTTTGGCAAAATTGATGATAAACTGATCAAGATGATTTATCAATTGGTCCTTGCGACCAGAAAAACCAAGCAAAAAATAATATTGAAATAGAAAATAAAATACATTAAACCACGATTAGCCCCTTAATTTTGTTTTGTTCAGACCCCTTAAAATATTACACAACAACAGAAATATGTATAAGTACAAAAAGAGAAAATATATGCACAATTCCCACTTTCATCTTTTGGCATTTTGATGAATTTTGATAAAAGTGAGACAAGCACTAAAATTTGTAAGGTTTCCTAAAAATGATGTGAAAGATAAGTAAAAGAACTATTTACTTTGTAAATTGGCCAACCTGAAAAGAAACTTTGAACATCAGCTCTAATATAGATTCACCGATGCTGAAAAGCATTGAAACATTGTGACATTCAATCAAAATAATTTAGAATTTCTATAAAACCTCGTCTTGCAAGAGGTCTTGAGAAATTAACTTTTATTAGAATTAATTGGTGAATGGTTTATGTCTTCTCTTTATCACTTCACAAATGCTATGTTATTTGAGACTCTACTGTGCATTGCCATTATTTTATCTTGAAGTAGTTCCTCTGGGCACTGAGCCCATCGTGCTGCGAGATGCTCTTGAACGGGTTCCTCTACACCCTGCGCTTCGCTGGAGGCCATCGCCTGAAGCTCAACGGTGAATATGATCACGGCATCTTTGTATGGCGCATTCTCGTTGTCGCAGTAGCTGTGGAATAGCATAATGGAGCAGGGTGGAAGCTTATCAAACATGGTCACCAGGACGACTTTCCGTCCGCTCTGGAAGCCGTTCTTAAGCTGGTTGTCCATGTCAAGTTTGGCCTGGGCGGATTCTTTCATCGCCTGCCAGCCGCCATCGATGTGAATCGTGCTGTCTTCATGCAGAGTGAAGACGCTCGAGTACATCTTGGCCACGTCGTTGGCAACTGCTACAAGGTTGGCTGACTTGGGCGGCCCTGCGATAAGTAAGACCACCGGTCGCTTGAATGTTCCATCACCTTGAATATGGCTCCAAGATGATCCTGCAATCACGTCCCAGAAACTATCATCTAAGGACCTATACTTTGCTTTGATATTCTCCAGTTCAGTTGTCAAATTTCCCAGGCGATACGCTACCGGCCTTTCAATGTAATGTGCATTTTGATTGTCACTTTCTGTGGTTCCCAGCATCTTGTAAGCCAATAGGGTAACAGGAACAATTAAAATACAGAGTTGCCTCAGACACGAAATGTAATTGCTTTCTTTGTCTTGAGAAAGAAGCCTTTCTGCATGCTTTTTCTTATTCGAATCCTCCTTTGAAACTGTCCTAATCTGAGATGTCGTTTCGGCTGACTTACGTGTACTTCTCTCTGCAGCAGTGATGTCTTTATCGGACATCCAGGAATTTCTAGCATCTGTTTCATCAGCTCCAGGGTCGGAGGTCAAAGTCCCTTGACCTTTGACCTGTTGCTCACTATCGTTAGTGGAACCATACAGTGAGTCAGTGTCTGAATTCTCAGACTGACTGTCTGTGAAGGGCTGAGCCGTTTCCTTTTCAGGAGAATTCCTCCTGGAGTTTGAGCGAAGTTCATATCGACCTGTCCCGGGTGAGCTCGACATCTACAAAAAATTAAAAGAATTAAAAAATGAATTGCATTGTTCGATGGCATCTAGCTTTCAGCCCAAATCAATAATCATTTAACATTTCAATCTGGAATTTTATTTTTTATATAAGTTTCCTGGGCAAAAGTTAGATCTTCCTCCATACACCAGTTGGGAAAATAGTACAGCTGGTGTATTTAGGAAGATTATCTTTCGCCCAGGTTGCAAAAGGTAAAAGATACACAAATGCAAGATTCCAGATTAAAAAAAAATTCTATTGATTTTGGCCAAAGTTTGATGGTATTGATCTACTTATGGGGTTGCTTGACATACATCAGACATCCTTTCCATACTTGTTAAAATGGTACAGCAAAGAAATGATTTAGAAGTCGGGAGCCTAATAAATTGTCATTTGTCAATCCATTAGTTTGCACATGACAGTCATAAGATATATCGATGAGGATGATACATCAGCCTCCATCGATTCAATATTGCTCATTGAAATTTATTGCAATTCAGTTTAATATGTGGAGTGATGAAGATTATGTTCGTGACGTGGAAAGAGTTAGTAGAACTAGAAAGTCTCCTCTCTAAAAGCTACGCTAGTCCCTTTACCCTCTAAAAAAAGGTAAAAAAAGGAACACATATTCCAAACTTTCCTCCAACCATGGGGCACATGCATCAGAGCATGTTCCAAACTTTCTTGGCACTATAAATGCACTCTCGTATCCACCCTGCATTTGCCATTGCCGCTTGTGTACACACGAACAGACATATTATTAGAACGAGGCAGCTCCAGCTCGCTGCACACGCTAGTGCACTGCTGGATACGAGAATGCATTAGCATCACTTTTTTTTGCACTACATCCTGACTTACGGATCCTGCTTAGTATCTATGTAGAAGTAACGTCGTTACTTAGTCTAGACAGAAAAATCTGACTCTCGGAGGGTTTTTTTAAACGATTGCTGACCTTTGGTGGTGCCCCCTCCAGAGAAGATGCAAAGCCAGGCGGTAGCCTCAGCGGAGCAAATCCTGATCGAAAAAGACCCGTTTTATCGATGCGTAGCCAGGCGGTAGCCTCAGCGGAGCAAATCCTGATCGAAAAAGACCCGTTTTATCGGTCTACGTTAGTCAAGCTCTAGCTCAGCCCAAGCAAAAGTAAAGGATTAAGGATTAGAGCCTACACAAATATGGC